>CM074719.1:266629214-266821714 GCA_037306005.1 Rhinophrynus dorsalis | reverse complement strand
CTACCCAAAGTTACCAGTAATCAGCCCCTTTAAGTAGGCAGGAACAATTCTGAGAAGTGAATGCAGGGGTGGAACCTACCTTGCCTCCTTGGCAACAGCTAGCCAATCCCCTTCCAGTAACATTTTAAAGCCAACTATGGACTAGGTAGTAAAAAGGTAAAGGAAGACTCCTGTGAGCATTGAATCCAAGAGGACCCCCCATGTTCTGCCACATGAGAGCCAAGCATGGTCCCTTAACAGGGTGGGAGACCAGCAACCTATAAACTAAGAAAAGGATTCAACAGGTAAGACTAAAATCCTTGTCACCCAGTTTAGGTTACTGGTAACTTTGGGATGTCAAACCATCGAGTTTCCCAGGGCGGGAAGGAAGGCAAGGACCAGGTGCAGGGCCCCCAAAGCATATATGGACCATCAGATCAGAGATAACACAACGAAACCTAAGTGTCAATGGACACTGAACAGGGGTAACACCCAACTGTTACACAGCACACTGAACTAGACCCAACAGGGCTCAAAAGTGAAGGAAGCACCAAAACAGAATAAGATTCTAGACAGGCAAAAGTGCCTCCAGGATTTTCCTCCCAAAGCTGGCACCAGGCAATGCCAGGACAAACACTGTAGTGCTGCAAAAAGGTGTACACAGACAACCAAGTGGCAGCCTTGCACAACTGATCAGGTAAGGGCTGATTCTTGGAAGCCCAGATGCCCAATAGATCTACTGGAAGGAGCTGTGACCACAGGCTTCTTCCTCAGTTTGTGAACCTTATGAACAGTGGGCTGAATAAAACACAAAAGGTCACTTGGATGCAGGTATCCCTACCCTGGGACCCTCAGAAATGACAGTGCGTTAGACTGTCAAATGGACTCAATGCAATGCACACAAAATCTGAGAACGCACCACAGCTAACAAGTGGAGATCTTTCCCCTTGTCAGAAGGGCCAGAAAGAAGGAACTACAATCTCTTGATTAAGGAGGAACTCAGAAACCACCTTCAGGAGAGACTCCCATAAAGTCGGAAGCACCACCATGTTAGAGTAAACCACCAAAAAAGGGGTGGTTTACAAGACAAAGCATGCAACTCCGCGACACGGCAAATAGACACAATCGCCAGTAAAAAAAGCCATGTACCACATCAGCAGATGTAGAGAAATAGTAGCCAAAGACTCAAAGGGAGGGCACCCTAAACTAAGTTAAGATCCCACTAAGGAGCAAGAGACTGAAATACACAACGATTAAGAGCAACACCCTGGAAGAAAACCTAGACAACTGAATGAAATACAGCAGATGTCTGAACCTTAAGGGAACTCAAACTGAGGACTTTGTCCACACCTTCCTGTAGGAGGAAGGCCAGGACTGTAGAAGAAAAAAAAACAAACAAAAAAAAAAAAAAAAATAAACCAGAGATACGTCCTTTTCAGCACACCAATAGAGAAGATAGACCAGAGTCTGGTAAACCCTAGAGGAAACAGGCCTGCGTGCACTAAGCATAGTCACCACACCAGAAGAAAACCCTTTCTTCCACAGTAGTGGATATTCAGTTTCCAAGCCATCAAGGCTAGACGATTGACATCCTCCTTCTGCAGGTAACTCTGGATGATCCAGAAGGCAAAAGGAGCCAGAAGGCTCCACCACTGATAGTTCCAGAAGCTCCGAAAACCAAGCCTACCAAGGCCAGTACATAGCAACCAGAATGACTGGACATTGTTCCAGTCTGTTTCCTTATCACCCTGTTCAACATGGGGATGGGAAGAAAGATGTAAGCCAGAGGAAATAGCCAAGGAATGGACATGGCATCCACTGCTAGAGGATCCTCCAGTTAGCAGAACTTCAGAATTTTCCAATGGTGAGAAGGCACAGCCAGTTCGATGCATGGAAGACCACACCTATGAACAATGAGGTTCAACACCTCTGGATACAGTTCCCACTCTGCTGTCCACACTGTGTTGACTGAGGAAGTCAACCATGATGTAGTCTACGCCAGGAATGTGAACTATAGATATGGCAGAAACATGTTAGTCAGCCCCAGACAAGATAGACTGGACTGCTAACCAAGCTGCGAGACTTCTTGTTCCACCTTGCATGTTAATGTAAGCCACTGCCATGGCAGTCGGACTGGACCCGGACCAGGCAATCCCCCAGCTGTCGTGTCCAGTGGCGAAGTGTGTGAAAAATCACCTGAAGTTCCAAAACATTGATGGGAAGGAGATATATCTCTCCAGAGATTACCAACCCTGAGCATTCACGTGACCCAGGACTGCTTCACAGCCAGACAGGCTGGCATCCATTGTCACCGTGGTCCAGAAGGACACCAGGAAGGGCTTCCCCTTCAGCAGATTGGAGATGTTGAGCCACCACAGACTCAGTTCCACGTGAAGAGGGAGGGATAGACCGCTTCAGGTGGTCTGGCTGACCCCTGCACACCTGGATCACAAACCTCTGGAGTTCCCTGGTGTGAGCCATGGCAAACAGAACTGCTTCTATTGTGGAAATGAACTTCCCCACTACAGGACGACAACGTCTTGGCTGGAACTGGATCGTGAGCCAGAACAGCAGAAACCCTGTGGGCAATCTGGTGAGCCACCATGCTCTGCTGAGTTTCGAAGAAAAGACCCATGAAGACCAGATGCTGGAATGGGACAAGATAAGACTTATCCATGTTGAGAATGCACCAGTGATGGGTGAGTGCATGAATGCAGTCCGGAACCTGCAGATGAAGTTCCGAAGAAGGGGCCTTCAGAAGCAGGTTGTCCATGTATGGAGTGACTGATGCTGTTCCAATAGAGGATGGAGACTAAGGCTCCCAAGGACATGATTGAAGACTTGAGGAGCTGTAGTCAGACCAAAGGGAAGAGCAGAAAACTGAAAATGCCCTTGGTCCCAGGCAAAATCAGAGATACTGCCGGCTCTCTGGATGAATGGCAATGTGCAGATACACGTCCTGAAGATCCAGAGAAGGAAGTCCCCGGGGGACTTGGCAATCACTGTACTTCGGGACTCCTGGTGATAAGGTACTGACAGAGATCCTTCAGGTCAAAAATCAGACAACAGCCGCCATCCTTCCTGGAAACCACAAATAGGTTTGAGTAAAAACCCAAACTGCGGTCCTGAACAGGAACCTGCTCCAGAACATCCTTGTCCAGAAGAGCCTGGATGGCGCTGTTGAACAGACAGCATTTCTCAACACCCTGAGGCATGTAAGAAGGGAAAAAGCTTAAGGGAGGAAGAGGCAAAAGGGAACCTATACCCTTCCGCCACCACCTGCAAAACCCATGGCTCCACCACAGAGTCCTCCCAGACACTGGCAGTGACGCAGACGGCCACCCACAGCAGAGTGGGGACCTGGGTTCAGCGACTCATGCCGAAGGTGGTTTAGAAGCCTTGGGCTAGGAGAACGACTTAGGCTTCCCTTATGGTTCAGGCTTGGAGGAGGGATGTGGAGCAGGGGGAACCACCTGGTTCACCAGATGTGTCAGTCTGGAAGCACGAAAACTATTACATTTGATAAGAGTATGCTTCCTGGAAACCATAGGCAGGAGGGTACTCACCCACTGTGGCCTCACTAATCAGATCCTTAAGATCTGGTCCAGAGAGAGAAGTGCCCAAAAGGGGTAAGGAAAGCAAGGCTTCCCAAGAAGCAGTGTCAGCAGACCAGATCTTGAGCGAAAGAGCTCGTCTGGCAACCACAGGCATGATGGAAACCCTTGCCATCAAACCAAGCAACAGCAAGTGTGAGCTGTTCAGTCCAAACTGCTCTGGCCCCATTTACCCAGGCCGCAGCAAATGCTGGATGTAGGGAAGTACCCACGATGGTAGAAATGGACTTGAGGGAGGCCTCAAGCTTCTCATCAGCCCAGTCTGTAAGAGCAGAGGCATCAGCAGCTTGCAAAGCAGTGGACTTACAAGGCCTAGAAACAGAGGCATCCACCTTCGGAAGACGAACCCACTGAGCAAGCTCCAAATCAAAAAATGTGAAAGCTTAGCAAACTTCTCAGACAGAAGGCTCTCTGTCTGGAGACTACCACTCAGACACTAACTGGTCCAGAGTGGGGAGAGGTGGAAAACAAGTATGGGCTGTCTGGGCTACTGAAATACGAGGGGTCCAAAGCATTCTGTTGAACCAAGTGAATGTTTTGGGTGTTTATTACAGCTATAAAGGCCCTCAGAGGGATCAGGGTCAGCCTCAAAAAAATAGACATTATCAGAGTCAAAAGGTATGTGGGAATACCCAAATACAGTGCGCGTATGATTAAAATTCCACCACAGAAATCACTAAAATACTTATCTGGCAGGTAAAGGGTTAATATGAGTAAATCGCTGCAGAATCTGTGCGCGCTATATAAAATAAAGAATTATTACAATTATTATTAATATGCTGAGAAGAGAATGAGTGTCCAGGTCCAGCATATGGTACTTGTTCAAGGAAAGCACAAAATGTGTGCCGCTACAGGAGCCAAACAGGAACGATCACGCGATGCAAGCGCTCATGGGAAATGTAGTTTTCCCAGAAAAAGTAACCCAACAGTGCCCAAACCCCCCCCCCCCCCAACACACTAAACGTTGACTGGATAGTAGAGCAAGGGAAGACAATTAAAATGAGCAGTGTCTGAAGTCACTACGTTGAGCAGTTCTAGAGATGTCCCAAACTGTAAAGTCCCATAAATGTGAATGGAGCACAATTTTTGCAAAGTTATAACTGTGAAGTTAATTTGCACCAAACATCACTAACATGTCACAAGACCCAATACTGAACCCATTAGGGAAAGTGCCCAACCCCCCCCCCCCCATGATGCTAGACCAGCAACCAAAGGGGTAAGTTACCACAAAAACTTGCTCCCAACAGACATACAGTGAGTGCATAATTATGCAACAGGAACTCCAAATGAGACCCCTGTGCAGAAGGGCAACATGGGACATGTGGACCTCAGCACTCAAAGGTTGCTCATCTTTCCTGCAGATCTTCTGTCTTCAGATTACCATCAAGAAGAAGCCTCAGCAGGCAACTCCTGGGGAAAACTTGCAGCCAAGATTTCTCCCCCAGGGCTTAGGTCCACAAAAGCACCTGGTAAACCGAGCCATCCACATTTGGGTGATTGAGTTCTCAGCCTTCATCCATGTTACTTGAACAAGTCTAACTGGGGTGGGTCTAGTTGGACAGCCTGATAAGCTCCACCCACAACTTTTAAAATGGAAGTTTTCTAGCCTACAGGGTACCGGTGTCATATTGGACAAAAGAAATGGGCATTCTGGGAAACGCAGTCTTCTCAGTTGCAGCCATCTTTTTCCCAAAGCACTAGAATAGTACAATAAAACAATGAGTGCAGGAGCCCAAGGACTCAGGAAAAGCCTCTGTTTGGAGGGGTACAAGATAGGGAACAATGTGGACCAAGGCACTCAAAGGGTTACTTCACCAGTCTTCTGGTTGCCATTGTGAAATTAAGGAGAGCCCCAGAATAACTGCTGGAATAGAAAACTTCGCCTGCAATATTACCTCCACGGAGCTGCAAGGGTCCACACAGCATCCGCACACTTGTCAATCCACTCCAGGGGAAACCCAGCAATGATAATCTGAGTAACAAGGGAATTTTGACAGCCCAATATGCAAGAGAAAAGTAAGAAATTTACTTAGATATTTCCTTTTCTTCTGTGTGTCCCCACGGCAATTGACCTCTATGGGTTTTGTCTCCTCCTCTCCAACTGGTGTAGGACCAATCAGAAAAAAATATTTAATATCATGCTACTCCTCCTCCGCCAGTCAACTTTTGTCAGAGCTATAAAAATATAAACACAAATAGGTTAGATAAGGGCAGGGAGTGCCGTGGGGGGACACAGAAGAAAAGGAAATATCGGTAAGTAAATTTCTTCCTTTCTTCTGTGTCCCCTCCCACGGCAATTGACCTCTATGGGATATACCAAAGCAAGGTAAAATAGGGAGGGTTAAAGAATCTGTACATATATAACTATATGCCTATACATACAGACATACATGAACTGTCTGGATATCCCAAGAACTCAAAGGAAAATATAGATGAGGAACACAGCTGCCCTATCTGTGCCCTTCCAAAAACAAATTGTATTACAGAAAATTCAATGGAATAGCAAAATTGGAAAAGTCTTACCAAGTAGGAATGGTGGCTGCTTTCAAGACTTTTCTCCCAAACTTAGAAGCTGTGGATGACTGGACATCTAAGTGGTAATGTTTTATATATGTGGTTATGGATGACCATGTTGCTGCTTTACATAACTCCTCAGTGGTAGCTGAATTATTTGCTGCCCAGGATGTTGACACGGCTCTGGTGGAATGAGCTCTAATAATCTTAGGAGGTACTCTACCTGCCTCCAGATATGTTTCCTTAATGCACTCAGTAATCCATCGCGCAATAGATGGTTTTGAAGCAGGAAGGCCCTTAAATTTTCCCTGAAAATGCAGAAATAGGGAGTCAGATTTCCTGAACAAGGCTGTTCTTAAATATTCAGTCACACACCTTAATAAATCCAATTTGTAAAGACGTTGTAACTCATCATTCTTGGGATTAGGAAAAAATGATGGTAGTACTATTTCCTGGTTAAGGTGAAAGGAGGACACTACCTTGGATCTGAATTCAGTCCTTGTCCTAAGGACTATCTTGTCCTTATGAAATATTATATATGGTTCCTTTGAAGAAAGCTTGCAATTCGCTTACTCTCCTGGCAGATGTGATGGCGACCAAGAATGCTGTCTTTAGTGTTAAAAATTTTGTGGAACACTTATCGATTGGTTCAAATTTCTGAGAGGTAGTCAACTGATTGAGCACCAAATTAAGGTCCCAGGGTGGAATGATGTTTTTTATTCTGGGCCTAATTTTTTTCAATAGCCTTTAGATATCTTTTAATCAGTTCATCTTCTGAAAATTGTTTTACTAAACATGCTGAGATGGCTGATACTTGTACCCTAAGTGATGAAGGTCTTAATCCCTGCTCAAAACCATGTTGGAGGAAATTCAAAACATGTGGAGTGCAAATAGAGAATCAACTGCATTTGATGAACACCATGCTGAAAAAATCTTCCATATTCTGTTGTAAACACAAGAGGTAGAGGACTTTTTGGCAGATACCATGGTAGAAATCACTGATTCTGATAGACCTCCAAGTCTTAAGGAGTTCCTCTCAGCCTCCAAGCTGTTAGCTTCAAAAATCCCGGATTGGGATGCCAAACTGGTCCCTGGAACAATAGGTCTGGCCTGTGAGGTAGAATCCATGGTTCCTCTATGGACATGCTGATTAACTCAGAGTACCATACTCTCCTGGGCCAGTTTGGTGCTATGAAAATGACATTTGCCTTTTCCTGCCTGATCTTCTTGAGAACCCTTGGGATCAATGGAATTGGAGGGAAAATGTACGCCAGGCTGAAGTGCCAATCCTGAGTCAGGGCATCTATTGCCAACGCCTGTGGATGTCTTGTTCTGGAAAAGAATAACTGGCATTTTGCATTCTCTGGTGATGCCATCAGGTCTATTAGAGGATGACCCCATCTTAATTTGATTTGATTGAATATTTCCTGGTTTAATGCCCATTCTCCCTGATTTAGGGGGTTGCGGCTTAGGTAATCCGTCTGGCAATTCTGGACACCTGGAATGTGAATTGCTGATAGTGCTGTTAGGTTTTTCTCTGCCCATAAGAGAACCCTTCTTGTCTCTGCATTCAATGCTGTGCTTTTTGTTCCTCCTTGGTTCTTTATGTATAATACCGCAGTCATACTGTCTGATATCTGTACTGGTTTGTTCCTGATTTGCTTCTTGAAGCTCTTGAGGCAGAGAAATATCGCTCTTAACTCTAACACATTTATGTTTAGCTTCTGTTCTCTCTGGGACCAAACTCCCTGGGACCCACTTGTTTTGAAGCCATCCTCCCCATCCTGTCAGGCTTGCGTCTGTTGTGATCTTTTTCCATTCTAGTCTTATCGATGATCCCCTCTTTAGATTCTTCAACACCATCCACCACTTGAGGTCTTTTCTTACTGCTGACTGAATTGGAATAATCTGAGTTGTATAGACTGGATTTTTGTCCCAATGTGACAGGAAACATCTCTGGAGGGGCCTCATGTGTAACCTTGTCCAAGGAACTACCTGGAGTGCTGAGACCATGTATCCCAGGATGGTCATGCAATCTTGTGCTGTGTGAGATATTGATCTCCTGAATCTCCTTACTTTTGATGTGATTAATTTTATTCTGTTGGGGGACAATGAAACCATCCCCTTGGCGGTGTCCAGTGATAATCCTATGAACTGAAGATGCTGGGTTTGATTCAGCTGGCTTTTGCTTGTTGATTATCCAACCCAATTCCTGAAGATGATTGATCACTATTTCCTTGTGCGTCTCTGCTTGAGACCTTGATTGGGCTATCAATAAAAGGTCGTCTAGGTACGGTACTATCTTGATTCTCTTTTTCCTTAAAGGTTCCAGGGCAAGTGCTAGGATCTTTGAAAAAATTCTGGGCGCCGACGTCAGACCAAATGGCAGCACTCTGAATTGCCAATGATGATCCTTGTAACAAAATCTGAGATACTTCCTGAACTCCTGAGCTATTCCAGTGTGGTAATATGCATCCTGTAAGCCTATTGTCACCAGATAATTGCTTGGCTGAATGGCTTGAATTATGGATGTTACTGTCTCCATCTTGACCTGTCGACACCTTATTGATGCATTTAAGAGCTTTAGATCTAGAATTGGTCGATACCCTCCTGTGGTTTTCAGTACCATGAATATTGGGGAGTACCAACCTCTTCTCCTTTCTCCTGATGGAACCTTTTCTATGGCTTCCTTTTGGAATAATTCTTTTATTGCTTCTTCCAGTTTCGTAGCCTTTTCTGCATTCACTGGAGGTCTTTATTTTTTGAACTTTTTCTGACATTCCAGCAGGCACCCTGCTTCCAGGATTCGAAGAGTCCAGCCATCCAGGTTGGTAAGCTCTCTCCAGGCAGACATTTGTAGTCCCAGGCGACCTCCCACTGGGACTGGAAGCAGGTTCCGCTGGTCTTCAGGAGAACTCCTTCTTGAATTGATTTTTCCGAAACCCCTCTGGTTGACTGAGAAGCTGACTGCTTCCTGGCTTCATATCCTCTGGATGGCTGATATTATCTATCATACCGGAAATTCTGCTTTCGGTTCCTGAAGGATGTATTGACTGGGGATGATCTTCTCTTTCTATCCTGGGGCAAAAGAGAACTTTTTCCACCAGTCATCTTCTTAATTATGTCATCAAGCTGTTCACCAAACAAGAGTGACCCTGTAAATGGTAATGAAACCAATTTACTTTTGGAAGAAGCATCAGCTCCCCATGACCTCAGCCAAAGATCTTCTTGCTGTTATGGAAAGTGCCGAAGATCTTGCTGCCAATATGATAGCATCCAAGGATGCATCACATGAAAAACCAATAGCTTCCTTGACAGAAGATAATTCTTTCAGGAGTTTTGACCTTGAAACTGATGATTCTATGTGATCCTCAAGCTCAGTTAACCATATCCTGGTTGCTCTGGAAATGCATGCCAAGGCAGTAGATATCTTCATATTCTGACCGATTATGGAAAATTGTTTCTTCAGGGAGCCCTCCATTCTTCTATCCATTGCGTCTTTAAGAGAGGATCCATCCTCCATCGGAATGGTAGTTCTTTTAGCAATTTGGGCTATGGAGGCATCTATCTTTGGCGGGGAAGTCCAACTTGCTGTATCCTCTTCTTTAAATGGATGCATCTTTTGAAGTCGTCTTGAAGATATCCTTTTGTCACCCTTTGACCATTCTGCTTTTATTAACTCTGATACAGAATGGTGTACTGGAAAAGTAGGCATCTCTTTTTTTTGATCCCATGAAGGCCGTGCCTAAGATGCCTTGCTGTTTTGGCTCTTCCACTAGGCCCAGGGATTTCCTCATATATTTCAAAAATGACTCAATCTTCTCCAAATTAAAAGCCCCTTCCTCATCATCCTGAATTTCACCTTCCTCCTCAGAAGAGTCATGAGATAAGGCTTCAAATATGCTTTCTTCTTCCACGTGATCTGTCCTAGATGAAGTACCCTCATCAGGATCATCCATTCTTAACCTTTTTCTTGGTTGAGCTTGCATTGCAGTAAAAGTTTCCTGCATTGAGCATTTCATCCAGGTAAGGAATTCCTGGAACTGATTTGGGACTTCTGAGGAAACTGACTTTTTTGCACATTCAGAACAAAATTTCATTTCAGGAGCAATTTTAGCTTCACATACATCACATCTTTTAAGCTTGATAGTTGCTTCTTTCTCCTTTGAGTCAGTCACAGACTTCTCCTTACTGGGCTTAGGAGTAGTAGCCATTATGCAGCAAAAACAATGTTTAAAACTTAACTTTTAATACTCTATAAAAGGTATGCATATAAACAATATATATATATCTATCTATCTATATGTATATATCTATCTATCTTAATCTAAACACAATGGACTTACATTGTCCTGGTGCTCTGAAGCTTTTATAGTAGTACTCCTGGGAGTGCGTTTCAGCTTGGAACGCAGAGGCCCCAACCGGAAGTCAATCAACTTTGCGCCCAAAAATTCATAAGTAGAGGATAAAAAACTCACCATTTTAGAAGCCTCAAGGTCGTCAGTCTGAGCGTCCTCCCAATGCGCTGCCGGATCCGCGCCATGGAGTCATCCTACAGAAGCAATCTTCATTGCTGCCAGCCGGGGATCCTCCAGTAACCCGATCCCAGAAGCGCGTCATCATCAGGGGGACCGAGGCAGACATCCGGACGCATCGCCGAGAAGGAGTACTACATACCAGGCCGGCTTGAGAAGCGGAGCCTGGTATTTGGGAGCTGATTCTTCCCGGCGGGGACAGCAATTTAATGCGGCCAAGATATACGCAATAAAATTCTCTTTTTTTTTTTTAAAAAAAGAAAAATGTGCTGATCGGTAAGGTCATAAAATCGTGACTCCAATATAGAAAAAACGAAAAAAGGGAGCCACTAGCTCCTACTCCAGCTAGTGTAGGACCAAAAAAGACTGGCGGAGGAGGAGTAGCATGATATTAAATAGTTTTTTCTGATTGGTCCTACACCAGCTTGAGAGGAAGAGACAAAGCCCATAGAGGTCAATTGCCGTGGGAGGGGACACAGAAGAAAACAAAGCTATGTGTCTGCTCCATTCACTCTTCAGGGTGACACGTTCATAATGGCTAGTAGATTGAGAGGGTTGAGCTGAAGAGTGGAAAGGAGTCTCCATCTGCATAACAGATGGGTCCTGCCCTCCAGGAGGGATTCAAACCCCTGGTATCAGTGTTCCGTATTTGATGTAAGGGAAATAAATGACTGAGTGCTACACAGGCAAACCCACCACATTTCTATGGGTACCAAGTAATAACAGTGACATCACAGCAAAAACCAAAGCATTGAAGTTGTTAACTTACCAGTCTTCAGACCCCCCACACTTCAGCAATGAAGTAGACTTCATAAAGTTAACCACTGCAGGAAAATGGATATCCTAGTTCACAGGTGTATTTGTAGACTAATTCCAAGGAAGTCAGTTAATGTAAGCCTACGTAATATTGGGGGGGCAGGAGAGGAAAAATACACCCCATATCCAAATATAAAAATAAACAACCATGCCAGCTAGCCCTTTTCCCGATGCAGATCAATTGAGACAGAGGGGCAGGGAGTGTGTGTGTGTGTGTGTGGGGGGGGGGGGGGGTGGGTGAAAGGGTTTAGATGTTTTAAGCTGGATGGAAGAGAGTCTCTGCCACAAAACCCTGGCTTTTTTGCACCATCCCCTATGGAAGGAAGAACTTTACCCCATTGGTTTCTGTGTTCCACACTAGATGCAAGAATTAAATTTTTAAAATTTGCCAGACCTCTTTCAGAGATGGATTGGATACTTTGTTGATTTCCAACTCATGCCCACCTACACAAGATAGGTCCCATACCAGCTAAATTAATTTTGTCCCACCACCCCAAACAAAATTCACATAAGTATTTTCTAGTCAAAAATATGTTAAGTGGCAGCTTTTTAGCTTGAAGACAACACGTCAACAATTCACAATGTGCAGGAAAATGTTCTAATAAATGGATTATAGAATTACATAATGGATAATTGAAGATAACACATTTGATACAATGCATAAATTAGTTTAATGCAAAGGAGGAAAGAATTTAATTAAAAGCTTTATTTAAAGCAGCTGTGACAGGAATGGTAGACATTCATATATAAGGCAAGTTAGTATTCCTCTCCTTCGTCCTCTCCCTCCATGGAGTCTGTGCCCACCTCTTCATAATCCTTTTCTAGAGCAGCCAGATCCTCCCGTGCTTCAGAAAACTCACCTTCCTCCATGCCTTCACCCACATACCAGTGTACAAAGGCACGCTTTGCATACATAAGATCAAATTTATGATCTAAACGTGCCCAGGCCTCAGCAATTGCAGTGGTGTTGCTGAGCATGCAGACGGCACGCTGTACTTTGGCGAGATCACCACCTGGCACAACAGTAGGAGGCTGGTAATTTATTCCCACCTAAAAATAAAACACAATTTGATCTGGATGATTTTAGACCAGGGACCTTATGCTGGTGAAAATGTAAGAACTGTCCACAGCCAAGCACAGCATACATACTACCACCACCACCACCCAAAAGCATATGCTGAAAGCAATAGTAATGTTTCACAATAAAAGCAGCTCCAATTAACCTTCATAGTATTTGGGCCACGGAGAATGTTATTTCAATACTGTTTGAGTAGTAGTTCAAGATTAACTGAATGATAAAGTATCCCCCTCCTGTCCCTTTTACTGCTGTAACACTGCTCACCTCAGCAGCAAGACTGTTCAGATGGATCTCAGAGAAGGACAATCTTTAATTAGCATAAGGGAAAAACATGTCAAGGGGGCAGGGTTTTCCATTGTTCTCACAAAAAGATTGTCCCTTGCTGTGAGCTGTCTGGTCTTAAGACCAGATTTCACATCTGAGGGGGATACTTTATCAATTACTCCTGAATTACAGCTCTGTCAGTATTGAAACACTATTCATGGCCCAAATACTATGAAGATTAATTGGAGCTGCTGCTTTTTGTCAAACATTACTATCCCTTTAATTCCAGAGTAGTTTAGAACATTCTGAAGCTTTGTGTCAAAACCTGAATCCTTGTCACCATTACTTTTGTTAGAGGCAGAACACACCCTCACCCCCCCCCCACCACACATTAGTAGTGCCACCTTTGTTAACCAATGGTGTGCACATTACCAACACCAATGTCCACAAAAGTTTTTTGCATTCAGAAGAGCTTTAAAAAGCCGAGCTATATGCAAAAAGCCTTCTCTTAAACTGCTATGGTTTGAGATACAGGCGTTTAAAATTTGATCTCTCCTAACAGCTGTAAAGCTGTCAGCAGGAGATCAGTGTCGGTCGACACGGAGGCGCTTGAGAAGCCGAGATCTCGTTATTTAACACGAATCCCTTCATTGGAATGGTCTAAAACATGTGCCTGGTTTTCAAGCACTCATTTTAGACCATTCCAGTGAAAGGATTTGTGGTAAATAATGTTTGCGGCTCTGCTCAAGCTCCAGTGTCAGCAGACACGGATCTCCTGCTGACATCTTTACAGCTGTCAGGAGAGATCAAATTTTAAATGCCTGTATCTCAAACCATAGCGGTTTGAGAGATACAGCTTTTTGCATACAGCTCAGCTTTTTAAAGGGATAGTAATACTTAACTTTATTTTGTAGGCATAAAAAAAACAAAACATGAATGATATGTCATCTCAAACCTTTATAGTTTGAGATATTCACAAGCAAAGTTTCCCCCTCCCACCCCTTTTGCCTCGTGTAAGCTATCTCTTCTCAGATGTGGAATGCAGTCTATAGACCAGACAGATAACAGAAGGGGACACTTATTCCTGTGAAAACAATGAAATCCCTGCCCCCCTTAAGCTTTTCAGGTTTTTCCCTTATCTTAATTGAGGATTGCCCCTCTCTGCAATCTACCTGGGCACCTCCCTTCTGCTTTGGCTGAGCAGTGTTACATCAGTAAAAGGGGCGAGAGGGGGACACTGCTTGTGAATCTCTTAAACCATAAAGAGATGAGAGAAGACATATCATTCATGTTTTTTTGAATACCTACAAAATAAAGTTAAAACGAAGTATTACTATCCCTTTAAGCTCTTCTGAATGCAAAAAACTTTTGTGGACATTACTAACACTTTAAAAGCAAGGCATTACGTACACATCCTCTAACGGTGTAAAAAAAAAAGTACCTTCATTTAGAAAAGCAGACCATTTATATAACAAGTGAACCTACCACCTTGATTCAAGTTTGCATCTTTGAAAAGGTCATTAAACCTGCTTATGTCTCATGTTATCCAAAACACCAGCAAATGTACAGCCGAGATTGGTATAAGTACGTCTATCTCCTTATCTGCTGTTTCCAGTGACATTACTTATGCTGAAATTTTTCAGAGAAGTTTCAGATGCCACAGAAGACCTGTCAGCCCAGGAGACTTCAACTATACACCCTGCTGGACCTTTGGTTAACAGGACACTGGTAGTTTTGAGTTGTGCTCAGATGTGTATTTCACATTCCACATTGTGTCAAAATTCACAATTAAAAGACTTGGTCAACTTTGTCTGTAGAGCCAATTTGTTACATTTGTTTTCAACAAGCACACACATTGCCTAAACTCACCTTAAAGCCAGTTGGACACCAATCCACAAACTGTATAGTGCGTTTTGTCTTTATAGCTGCAATTGCAGCATTTACATCCTTTGGTACCACATCTCCACGGTATAACATACAGCACGCCATGTACTTTCCATGTCGAGGGTCACATTTAACCATTTGGTTTGATGGTTCAAAGCAGGCATTGGTGATCTCAGACACAGAAAGTTGCTCATGGTATGCCTTCTCAGCAGATATTATGGGAGAGTAAGTGACAAGTGGGAAGTGTATACGAGGATACGGCACAAGGTTTGTTTGGAATTCTGTCAAGTCGACATTGAGTGCGCCGTCAAACCGTAGCGAGGCTGTAATTGAAGAGACAATCTGCCCAATCAGGCGGTTGAGGTTGGTGTAAGTAGGGCGCTCTATGTCCAGGTTACGTCTACAGATGTCATAAATCGCCTCATTATCCACCATGAATGCACAGTCAGAATGTTCCAATGTGGTATGTGTAGTAAGAATAGAATTGTATGGTTCAACCACAGCTGTTGAAACTTGAGGGGCTGGGTAGATGGCAAACTCCAATTTGGACTTCTTGCCATAATCCACAGAAAGTCTCTCCATTAGTAAAGATGTGAAACCAGAGCCTGTGCCCCCTCCAAAGCTGTGGAAAATTAGAAAACCTTGAAGACCTGTACACTGGTCAGCCTAGAGCAGAATGAGAAGAATAGATGTGTGATGTTTCAAACAGTCAACAAGTTTTAACTGACAGCCACGTCAGGCATGCTTTCATCAGGGAACAGAACCCCCTACCTCGTGATGAGACAAGAAACTCATTCTAACAAGGAACACATATGGGAGAAGATTTCTACCACCATTTAGTGCCCCCCCCCTTAACAAGCTAGGTATCCCCCATAACAGCCTGCCAGTCTCGGGGCCATGTGGTCAGTGGAAGGGGGAATAAGTAGTCCTAGGTCAACACAAAGCACTCAGGAACTCCACTCCAACATCTAAGCAAAGAACAAGTGGTAAGTAAGACTGAAAGGCACTTTCAACTGAAAGTGATTAAAATACTTGAGGGACAGTAAGTATGAAATTCTGTGTTTGGAAGCCATGTTAGAAGATACAAAAAGTTTAATTTTAACTTTTTGTAGCCTAGGATAATTTAGAGCAGGGAAGAGCAACCAGAAGCCTTCCAGCTGTTCAGGACTACAGTTCCCATTCTACCTAGCTGGGTATGATAGTAATTTTTATGCTGAAGAGATGGAGCCTCAGGCTGCTCGCCAATCATTTAGAGAGCATGACAATTTGGCCTGACTGCCTTGAAGTCAGGATGGAGTTTTTCTACCCAGTTTGGACATCACTGAAGTGACAAAATTATATTTCCTCCCTTATGCTGGGTCAATAAAACAAGGCTAAAACAGGCTTGATTCACATCTTCAGCTACATTACAGGTTTAAACAACTGTAGTACTCACCAGTTTCCGCACCCTTTCCAGCACCAAGTCAATTATCTCTTTGCCCACAGTGTAGTGCCCACGTGCATAGTTATTGGCAGCATCCTCTTTACCAGTTATAAGCTGCTCAGGGTGAAAGAGCTGTCGATAAGTCCCATTTCGAACTTCATCTGGGGAGGAAGTCAAAACTCAAAGATTAATTCACAAGATTCCTTAAACACTTGCAGAATTCCAAACTGGAGTACAAATGCAATTTGCATTGTGAACAAAATTCTACCTCTGGATCAAAGATATTGCAAAGTTTAATCCACATGGCTCACTTTCTACAACATCTATAACAATACAGGCCATCAAGATCAGGTTCAAAACTACTATTCTTAGGCTAATCCAGTAACCCAAGACAAAGCCCCAAGCCACAGGAGTGCCTGCCAAAGATTTGCAAGTACATGAAAATATTTTGAAGATTCAGACAGATTAAGCTGTATACTTTGTTATATTCACATACCTATAACTGCTGATTCTAAGTCCACAAAAACTGCTCTGGGGACATGTTTCCCAGCTCCAGTCTCACTAAAGAAAGTATTAAACGAGTCGTCACCACCACCAATTGTTTTGTCGCTTGGCATCTGCCCATCTGGCTGTATCCCATGTTCCAGGCAGTACAGCTCCCAGCATGCATTGCCAATCTGAACTCCAGCCTGGCCAACATGGATGGATATGCACTCACGCTGTGAAGAAATTACAAATTTACAGCAAATTAGTAAAGCCTGTCCATTACACTACTAGAAAATCATCCTTACAGTCAAGTATAGATTTTTGTATAAACTCTGCATTTTCCCCTGTTTGTTGCTCTCTAAGATCTATCTACACAAAATCTGCAGGTATATTGAATTCCAGTATTTTAACGCTATGTGTCATCTTCTAAAACGCTAAGTGCACAGGATCAAATGCTCAAAAAAAACAAACAAACAAATGCACTGAGACACAACCTATTTAAAATGATACTGAATAAGAAAGATTTGCAAGGATGCTTCCAACTACTGTTTCAGTTACAGTGATGGTAATGTTTATAGTAAAGTTCTGCTCCAAGTAGTCTAAGGTTTTTATAACGTGTAGCGTTATGTTTACGTACTTCTGTAGTTCAAGATAATTAAACTACACAGATCCCCCTTCTGTCCATGTTACTGATCCTCTGTCTTGCCCGGATGGTGAGCAGTGAAGGACAATCTTCAATAAGCATAGGAAAAAACCTGCCCTCCAGTCAAGCGGGGCAGGGTTTTCCTTATACTTACTGAAGATTGTCCCTTGCTGCATCCATTCGGTCCCACAACCGGATTGCAAATCTAAGGGGAGGGGGATCTTTTCAGCTTAAATATCTTTTGAACTAAGGAACTGCAAGTACTTTAAGCTTTTTATAACAGTAGTATGCTGATTATCCTTATCACAAAAAGGAAACTGGGACTCCAGCTTCGACTTTGCGGAAGGAACTAGGACTCCGTTTTATCCCCAGGTCAGGCGTATGCAAATCTATGCTCGTAATACAGTAATGATAGATGAAAAGTGGATAAAAAAGCCAATGGCGGGCGCGTGATAATAATGCTACGTGAAGAGGAGTAGGTAAAATGGTGACATGATGCATGCACCCACTGACTAGGCAATGTGACAATCGCGCGCTGTCATGCACTGCGAGACTGTCACGTTGCTATTTTTTAGCCAGATGACCTGGTAAAATAATTAAATGCAGCAGAGCCGAAATCGCATTATTGGAAACCAATTACTTCATTGGAAAGGTCTACAATGTGTGCCTGGTTTCCAAGCACACTTTGTAGACCGTTCCAATTAAGTAGTGTTTTTTAACCAAGCACATGTAGAAGACCGTTTCAGTGAATTTTTTTTTTACCAACGCGATCTTGGCTCAGTTGCAGACCCGCCTGATGAAAAATAAAACTGGATATCCCTCCAGTCAGTACAACGCTGACTTCAGGGAAGGGGGAACTTTGCTTAGTTTTCTCTCAAACCATAAAGGTTTGAGAGATGAACCTGGGGCAATTTAATTATTTTTTAAAGAGATACACTATGGGGATTAATATTGAAGTATTACTATACCTTTAATCCATATTAAATACTGTGGTCCATCAAGCCTAGCTTGAAAAAAAATAAAGTTAATCAAGGAAGGCTCAATATCTAATGTGATAGACACTGCTTTGATGAGGAAGTAAAGAATGTCAAATTTGTGAACTCTAGGCCAGTGTAAAAATGGATTGCAGATTTTCTTCTACTGTTGACCAGTGTATTCAACAGGTACTTACTAGAATACCTGGTCATCCATAACAAAACCAAGGCACAATGTTTCATTCCCTACTGCAGAAAGGTCAGAAATAGCTCTCCCACCAGTTAGCCATCACACAATGTTCAACATATTGTAAAATGTCTCAGTCATTTACAAGTTAAAGAGAACAAAGACTGAATTAGTCTAGCACAAAAAATATATTATATATATTAGTAATAATAAATATAATAGCACAAAGTACTAAACCTAAACTTTCTATGGTATTTGTAAATTAAAGAACAACTCCAAAAGTTATTCCATACCAGCTAACCACCAACACTCCCTTTATACCCTTCGAAACAATGCAGCAGAGTAAAAATCACTTCAGATTCCACAATAGTCCTTCATTAAAAGTAATCAAAAGGCAAACATCCACTAAAAACAGGCTATTGTGAACTGTGATAAACAGCCCAAAAGATATGCACAAAT
This sequence comes from Rhinophrynus dorsalis, assembly GCA_037306005.1. Classification (NCBI taxonomy): domain Eukaryota; kingdom Metazoa; phylum Chordata; class Amphibia; order Anura; family Rhinophrynidae; genus Rhinophrynus; species Rhinophrynus dorsalis. Next base: position 266,802,858 of record CM074719.1, on the reverse strand, counting down.
CCATGGACAATTATAAAAGGCACATGAACTTAGGATTCCTTCTGAACAATATTAATAGACATCAATAGAAAAAGCTACATCTGCATGAAATAAGCACAAAGGTTATTAAGAATAGCAGCCACATATGAGAAGCAACTGGTTAGTGTTGCCATAAGTATGCCAAGTCCCATCAATACTATTGAATGGCATTAGAGAACATTATAAAGTTTTAGCAAGAATTGCAAAACCGGTTAATATATTTGACAGCATGTGTGTGCCTCCAATTCAAGTCAGAAAGTGTTCACTGCAACTTATCCCTTGCACCAATGTCCAAACCATACACTAACTGCAAATGACAGATTCTAAAGTATCAGAATATTGGAATCCAAAGTGTTTTTATTGCCTCTAAGATCTGGTAATCATATGCGCGCAAAGGAGTCAACAACAAAGCAGCTTACAAATTTTGTCTACTACATTGTCAAGGCTGTTGTGACTGCATGACAATTGGAATTTAAAGCCTCAAAACCTGAGGACACCAATCCCAAAGAGCTAGCTAATCAACTAAAAATTGCAGACTTAAAATTGTGTTGTTGCTCTATGAATTCATCCAGAAATTGACCTGTTATCAGCAAGTTAAAGGGATGTATATTTTAAGCCAAAACATAGTTTAAGTCCACCGCAACCCAATGACCTAAAATAAATAGCTGAATAATGTAATACATCTTAAAAGGAACAATGTAAGTTTAATATCCTAATATTTTAGATAGCCATCTTGATAATAGCCACCTTGATAAAACACATTTTTCCAAAAAATAACTTGCTTAGTCTAACAGCTGACTGGAGTGACAGAAGTCCCTTCAGGCATAGTGGAGCATTATTCCATACTCTGATAGCTCCATATTTCCCCTCTTCAGGAGGGACAAACACCATTTCCCACCCAGGGAGTATTCATTTTAAGGAACCAGACTGGTGTATGTGTAACTAAGTATATCACATTGTTGAATGACAATAAAGACACATTACTGTTTCTTTAAGCTTCAGGATATTTTCCAAGTTAACCCATGTAACAAAGTACTTTGGTCTAACTACTGTACTCAATTACACAAATATGTCATATCATTAAATACCCTAAAAATTATTGGTAATGCAACCACCACCTAGACCAAGTGTCCTTCATTGCCAGTTTGACATATTGAGAGATACACTTTTTCCCAGTCACATCAGGTTCTGCATTTGAAGTAGTAATTACCAACTCCAGGTCTCAAGACCCATCAGCACAGGGCTTCTGGTTCTCACAAATAGATGGCATAAGTAGGATAATGACTCATCCACAAGTGCTCCAAATTTGTGGAGCAAAGAACCTGAGAACTGACGATGTTAGTCCCGATGATCGGAGATTGAAACCACTGGTCTTTAAAGTACTTTATGAACGAGAACATTCAAAAACACTAGCTCTTTGATGGACAGAGTTATGCATAACGCATTGTAAGGCATAAAATCAGATCAAGGGTTTCCTGCTGACTGCCAATATAGCTTCCTCTCCCTCTATTAAGAGCCATACATATGACTTGTTCTCACAAACACCATTCACAGTTAACAGCGTAAAATATGACCCCCTAGTTCCAAGAGTATTGCAATACATTGGACACCATCTGGCACTCAGTTGTATATTCAGTGAAATACGTTTTGGATACTAGGGATCTAACAGTGTTCATTACATATCGTGCGTGATAGTAAACGTTATATCAACGTATTTCAGTAAAAGGGATTAGGAACGACGAGTAAATTGACACAACATTTGCGTACACCCTGATACAAGATTAACACGTTTGTACTACAAAACAAAAGCAAGCTTCACACTACCTACAACTAAATCCCAAGGCCGCTTCACGGTCAAAGCTGCAAAACGAGATATCCTGCTCAAAGGGCGGAAACAGGTCACCACCCAATTTCGCCATGGTATCGTCATCAAGGGCCACGCCTATCCCAGTTTAGTGTCGGTCTCCTCCCTATTTCACAGTGGCGGCGTTCCACGTTGGATAAAGCAGTAGGCCGCTGCAACAAAGTCCACAACTATTGAACACTCAAATGTACCCCTTTGAAGGACCAGCTGTGTAACAAAATGCGCTGTACGTCAGTAGTCCCTTAAACGATTTAGCGCCAGAGGTATTCGCCGATTTGCACTTTATTACATTGACTACCTCTATGACACTCTACAGCTTAAGAAGCATTTCTGGAAGCATGTCCCATTAGAATCACCCACATAGAAAAAAGGCGCAACACGATCCTGCAGTGTACACAAATTGTACCAATTTAGAAGACAAACACGTAAACCGGATGGCGAACATGCACTTATACTTATTAACAAATGAATAAGATACTAGCTAAAGGATTCCAAAGCTTTCAGTTAGGCTCGGATGTAGCTACAGATTGTGTATCTGTGAACCGCTCTACTTTTTGCGGTGATAAGCCTATCACAAACATTTCCTGTTTAATTAAATGTGCACATTGAACGGCAGCTATAGCGTAGTAACACAAAGCAGAGTAGGGTCTAAACTAGACATCTGTTCCATACACGCCCGCGTAGAACGATCAAGCAACAATGACTAGCTACGGTTAGAATACAGTATGGGAGACTTACAAAAACATATAAAACCCCATAGGACATCACAGTACTTAAAGAATCCAAATTCACTATACTAGTTTTGGCGCCATTTTGCATCTAGCCACCTCAATATACAAACCCCCGTTGGTTTAACTCACCATGATTTTACTTTGTCGACGTACTGAATATTACGCTAAAATATAATTGGCAAATTTACACCGTGCAATTCCGCTGAAGTACTCTCCTGGCTCCGTTGACTTCAGACGCGCTACGGGTCTCCGCCAACACAGCAACTGGGAACACCCGCCCAACTAGGTCCTTATATAACCACGGCCAGGTCATGGGCGCAGTTTCCGGGTTTGTACGTACTGGAGCTACATCATAATTGGTTAAAAGCAGGTTTGAATGGTTTTTCAGGGAGTGCTCCTAATAAGTAACTTCTATCATTAGTGATTCCTGCCAGCAGATGGCGGTAGTAATAAGGACACATTTAAAGGGACACACATTTTCCCGGTCGTGCTTTGAAAGTATGCATTGAACTCATACTATTACATTCCTAAGTCTCGACTCTGGAGCATTCTGAGCTGCGGGCGTGATGCTGCAGTGTACTCCAGGAACCAAGCTGCATTACTACCGAGAAGGCGGTGTGAGGCTTTTAAACGATTAAACACTGAATATAGTGTGAGCAGAAGCGTAACACAAAATGAATTGGCACCCCTGCAACCCCTAATAAGGGGCCCCTGTGCTCCGCCCCAACTATGCTCTGCCCCGATTATGCCACACCACCAAATTCCCCTCCTATAACAATACAAAGAATGTTCCAGATTTCTTTACTACACATAGCCAAAATATGTACAGATTTAAAAAAACATAGTACATTACACAGGCTCTAAACTGACCAAGTGCAATCAGAATACAAATTGTCCAGAGGGTATTGAAAACATTTAATTTTTGAACATCCGTTACTTTTAGACTAGTGTTTCTTACAATTTAAAGTGCTTTATTCAGTTTCAAAGGGACAACATCTAAAAATGAACACTCCTGGGGTCATATACAATTAAATACCAAGGACGCCATGCTAGATTATTTTTTTATCTGTTGCCAAGAATCCAGTCTTAGCCTTACATGAGCTTTGAGGGAGTAGCCATTATCATGCTTTTCATTGGTCCATATGATTGTCAATTGGTTCTCAAGAGGTAAACCAAAACATCAAACTTATTAGACTTCTCTTGATTAACCTCTTTAATTTTAGAGACGTCTACAGGAGACATCTCTACCTCCAAGGAGTTAATACAGAAAAGTGCACAGGAACACCTTCCTGCAGAATGGAGTATCAAACAAGTCGAAGGTATTTGACGCACTCAAGGAGTCAAAGGAACAACAGCAACTAAACATAAACATGGGGCAGGCTGACCAGACCTCACCTTTAACCGGGGACGCATAGGAGAAATGCATACTGCAGGACTGCATTGATTTCAGTGAAGTACTGCAAAATGGCTATTTCCTAAGTGTCCCCGGTTAAAGGTGAGATCTGGTCAGCCTAACATGGGGTCATGTACGCTTAATCACATGAGGGCCAGAGGGGCAAGCAATGTATTGCTCAGCCCTCTGCCAAACTCAGAAAAGTGGCTCTTTTTGTTTTCTGAGTCCCAAAACCCAGTCAACATCATACATTTAAACCCCTAAGTCAGGGTTAGGTTAGGGTTTAAATATATGCAGTATACTGGTGTTTATGTTAGTAATTATGTTTTAAATAAAAGTCTTGGCCACGGGTGGGAAATCGTAAAAATCCCTTTTCTGTATTAGCATATAAATACACCAATTTACTATATACTGTATATATACTGGCTTTGTCTGATGCAGCTGTTTCATGCACCATAGGACTTCTCCACTGAAAAATACTGGTTTTCCTGCACTCAGACAACACTATGCATTCATTTGAATGTATAACATTATTAACACATCACTTTTATTAAAGGGATAATAATACTTAAAATCTAAATAAAAAAAATATGTTGTAGGGTTTACCCCCTGAGTAAAACACGGGTACTCCCATTGCCGAAAGGTGTTTTATATAAAAGTTATTACAGCTCAAAGTTGAATTGTTTAGATAAAATATTACAGTGACCTGAAATTGTACAGTGGCGCTGTTGCTACACAGCTCTATGGGCAGCTCTGGTCAGTTGACCATAAATCTCCATAGGAGGGTGTAGCAACAGCACCACTGTACAGTTTCAAGCCACTGTGATATTTCATCTAAGCATTTCAAGTTTGAACTGTAATGACATTTGAATAAAACATCTCTCAGCAGTGGAAGTACCAATGTTTTACTCAGGGGGATAAACCCTACAACTTAGTAATACTTACAATGTAAAAAAAAGGAAATCTAAAACATTTTCTTAAGAAGCTGACCCTTACACATATCACTGGCATTTTGCCATTAGTACACTTTGGCCTGGTCCAAAAGTGTCGTCATAGATATAATGCCTTCATACTAGACAGGAACTGACTCTTAACCCTTTGAGTACCAGGGGGTATGATACCCCTCTGACACTCAAAGGGTTAAACACACTGCCAACATTAGTACAAACTGGTGCAAAGGAGATACCAACCAAAAATGTTTTAAGAAGCCTTTGGTCCTAGGATATCATTACAATTAGTACACTTAGTTCCTAGGAGGGACATACATACCCATAAACATGTCACTGACATTAGTACACTTAGTTCCTAGGAGGGACATACCCATAAACATGTCACTGACATTAGTACACTTAGTTCCTAGAAGGGACATAACCATAAACAAGTCACTGCCATTAGAATACTTTGGTCTTAGGACAATCTGCACCATAAATGCCACTGCTATTAGAATACTTTGGTCTTAGGACAATCTGCACCATAAATGTCACTGCCATTTAAAAAACAAACTAAAAAACTTAGCTTCTATGAATTGGCAATATCTGTTTTGTTGAAGCTCTTGTCCACAATATAGGAATATAAGCGGGAATAGCCAAGTTCATCTCCTATATTGCAGATAAAGGGCATCTTGTCCTTTAAAGTGGAACTTTCACCCTCTACACACTTAATGTTATTGTATGTATATATCAAAGCTGTCTATAAGCTTTCAATTATCATAGCCTGCTGCCTGCACACAATGCCTGCCAACACAGCAGTCTCTCCTTTTCGCCCGTGATGTCGCCTCTTGCTCCAGTCCCAGCCTTTATGTTCCACTAATTTACTGCACCTACCATTCTCTCCCACTCACTTTGCTACAAGACTGAACTGCAGGCATTTCCAGACTTAAGAAGCTTGCGCTGCTGCAGGTGATGATGTCACTCGCAAATCTCGCGAGATGTCAGCAGGAGCAGCAAGTATGAGCAGTGCGGTGATCGCACATAGACTCACCAGGGTCTGAAGGAGCTTAACACTTTCAGTGCCAGAGGGGTATTCAACACATTGCTTAGCACTGCACTGAAGGATTAAGAAACAACTAAATTATGCTAGTGCACTGTACTGTCCAGGGGCCCCAGGGCTCCGAGATAACATAACAGGCAAAACTTTCTGGGGGCCCCCATGTCCGGCGGGGCCCCCCCACACACTGCGGGGGCCTCCGCTGCGCCTCTGAGTGTGAGGTTGTCGCAGCTACGCTCAATCTCAAACCACTACAAATAAGCTTAAAGGGGAGCTATCAATCCTATCCAAGTTTGGCTAAGTGTGATCTTCATATAGTAATAAGCTGTAATGTTTTGTTATTATTATTTTGTTATACAATGCATGCTTTGTTGAAATGCATTAGGTGCCTCTGTGGCACTCAGAGGGTTAGAAGACACTTCTTAGTAGCAAATTGGCGCATTATATAATGTGGGGCTGGACCACGATTCGAAGTTATGTGAAGGTGAAAAACGAACCTTGACTTGACAGACGGCTCTGTAGTGTGTGAGAGCTGGAAAATTTACTCTCGACATCTACAGCAGGGGTGTCCCAAGTTCAGCCCTCAAGGGCTACCAACAGTGCAGAATTTAAGGATTTCCATGCTTAAAGGGATAGTAATACATTGTTTTTACTAAAACCATTTAAAGGAGCAGTAAACTTTTTTTATGAAAAAATATATATTGTAGGGATTTTCCTATTGAATAAAATAAAGGTACTCCCACTGCCGAGAGATTTATATTTCCAGAGTTATTACAGTTTAAACCCATGTTTTTTTAACATTAGCAGTGCCCTCTAGTGGTCAAATTCTAATTAGATTTCCTGTTAGAGTCTAATGGAGAGGAAAGTCAGAAAAGTCAGAGACATACAGTTCTCCATAGAATGTTATACAAACTGCCTGTCACTTCCTGTCAGCTAGAACTATCAGGAAGTAAACACAGTAAATTCACTTCCTGATTATTTAAACTGCTATAACTTTTGAATAAAACATCTGACAGCAATGGGAGTGACCTTGTTTTATTCAGCAGGAAAAGATCTATAAAATATAAGTTTTCATAAAAAAAAGTTTACTGCTCTTTTAAGTTTGCCTGTAAAAGTTATTAACAGTGTTACCTTATTAATGCTCTGAAACAGCCTGGGTCATCTGAAATTTGCTACTAAATTTCCCCAGAATCCCAAAATGTCAGCCATGTCTGTTAACCCTTTAATGCCCGAGGACGTACATGAACTTCCCGAGAAAATGTCCCTTAATGACAGAGGACGTAAATGTACGTCCCGGAAATCCAGGTCCCCGTGCGGCTGCACGCCGTTCGGGGACTCCAGAATCATTTCCAAAAAAAAAAAAAAAAAGATGTTAGCCAGACGTTAAGTGACGACCGCGTGTGCACGCAGCCTGTCACTATGGGGTTAAACCGTGGATAAGCTCGCTCATGCCATTATCCTCTAAATGTGCACCACACTTTGCATTTTCTATTTGGAAGGGGGTGGCCTCGTCATTGAGGAAGAGTGGTGTAGTCCCGCGACAGTGAGGTACTTATGTGTGGCATGTGTATCAGTGCGCCAGACTGACAGATAGCTGCTCCAGTCTCCTACAGCACTAAATTAAACATTACTTCTATTTTTACTATCCTCTGCCCTGTGCTGAAGTTTGTATTGTGTGTCTGAAAATGGAACCAAAAACCACTTAAAGGGATAGTAATACTTCGTTTTATCTTTATTTTATTTTGTAGGCATTCAAAACATGAAGAATGATATGTCTTATCTCTCAAACCTTTATGGTTTGAGAGATATTCACAAGCAAAGTTTCCCCTCCCGCCCATTTTACCTAGTGTAAGCCATCTCTTCTCAGATGTGGAATCTGGTTGTAAGACCAAACAGATAACAGAAGGGGACAATCTTCTTCCTATGAGAACAATGAAGGCCCTGCCCCCCTTGACAAGTTTTTCAGGTTTTTCCCTTATCTTAACTGAAGATTGTCCCTCTCAGCAGTCTACTTGGGCACCTCCCTTCTGGCTTGGCTGAACAGTGTTACATCAGTAAAAGGGGCGGGAGGGGGATACTTTGTCATTGAATTACTCTTCTACTACAACTCTGACAGAAATGAAATAACACTCTCCAAAGTCCAAATACTATGATGATTAATTAGAGCTGCTTTTATTATGAAACATTACTATCCCTTTAAAGCCTCCGTTTGAAGTGCCTGTCTATTTATCCAGTTAACCCCTTAGCGACCCTTGACGTACCAGGACCGTCAAGGGTAAATTTGCTCCAAGGACCCTTGACAGTCCCGGTACGTCAAGGGTTAAACTCTCCCATCGCGGCCACACGGAGCGATGGGAGAGCGCGGGCTGCTTGTTACTAAGTGTCCCGATACCGGGACACTTAGTAACAACCAGTAGAAAGTTTGTTGCAACATGCGATTCGCTTGATGAGCGAATCACATGTTGCAAATGCTGATTGACAGGGACAGTATTTGTAAATACTGTCCCTGTCATATATGTCTGCCTCCCTCCATCTTGCACACTGCTGAGGTGGAGAGAGACAGAGAGAGATCGTGTCAGATCATTCTGCAGTGTTCCTGAGTGAAAAACCTGTAAAAAAAAAAAAAAAAAAAAAGAATTTAACCCTTTGATCACTGGTTTGCAGTGATCACCAAGTTCCCCCCCATCTGAACAATTTTTAAGTGATCAATAAACTACAGATCAGCGTCTGCTGATCTGTGGGATACCCCCCGTCCCCCTTGTATTCTCTGAATTGTTTTTTTATTTTTTTTTCATTTTTTTTTATTAAAAATTGATTTAAAATATAGTGTAGGTAGGTGGGTAGGTTTAGTGTAGACTTGTGTTAGGGAAAGGTTTAGGGACAGATCTAGGTTTAGGGAACCCCCCCCCCCAAAAAAATAAAAAAATAATAATAAAAAAAAATATATATATATATAATAAGTATAGTTTAGATAGGTAGTTTACTTGGGTTAGGTAGGTTCTAGATATACGTAGGTTAGGGTAAGTTTTAGGGTTAGAGTTAGGTTTAGGGATAGCGTTAGAGTAAGAAAAAAAAAATTTAGTGGGCAAAATGCAGCGCAGTTATAGCGTTGAAGAGGCATATGCCTTTTTGGCATCTGACTCAGAGGCAACAGATACTGCGTCAGATTTTGATATAGAGCAGTTTTCAGAAACTGAGAGCAGCTCTACTGACGATGCTGGGCCTTCTGTCAAGAAAAGACGCACTGCCCCAAGAGCTGCCCTGGCAACTGCCCCAGCACCTGCCAAAAATCCTGCCCCAGCACCTGCCAAAAATCCTGCCACAAATCCTGCCACAAGATCTGCCAAAAATCCTGTCACAAGATCTGCCAAAAGACTTTGCAAAATACCTGTCAAAAGGAATGCCCCAAGTGCTGCCCCAAGAGCTGCCCTGGCAATTGCCCCAGCACCTGCAAAAAGATCTGGCCAAAGAAATGCCCCAACACCAGCCACTCCTGATCATAATGAATGGGTATCCCCAATAAATTTTTGCCCACAAATACCAGAATTTACAGGCACCCCAGGGATTCAAATTGATGTTGAGGGATTTAACTATGATAATTTTTTTGATTTATTTTTGGGGGAAGACATTTTAGGTGAAATTGTGTCCCAAATCAACTTGTATGCAGCCCAGTATACTGCCGCCAACCCTACAGCTTTTGTAGTTAAGGAAGAAATATGGAAACCCATAGACCTCATAGAATTTAAACAATTCTGGGCCTTAATAATGGCAATGGGTATAATAAAAAAGCCAAGTATCCGATCCTACTGGAGCAAAAACCCCGTATGTGATACCCCTATATTCCCCAAGACTATGACCAGGTCCAGATTTGAAATCATTTTGCACTTTATGCATTTTAACGATAATACCCTGTGCTCCCCAAAAGAACACCCCCAGTATGATAGACTGTACAAAATTCGTCCCCTAATAAGCCATTTACAGAAAAAGTTTGCCCAAGTGTATATGCCCCAAAAAGAAATTAGTGTGGATGAATCCCTAATGAAATACAAAGGCAGGTTAGGGTTCAAGCAGTACATCCCCTCAAAGCATTCCAAATTTGGTGTAAAATTTTATAAATTGTGCGAAAGTGCCACAGGCTACACCGAGGCTTTTAGAATTTATGAGGGCAAGGACAGCAAACTTGATCCTCCTGGGTGCCCCGAATTTATGGGAACAAGTGGGAAAATAGTTTGGGATTTAATTTACCCCTTATTAAATAAAGGCTATCAATTATTTGTTGATAATTATTACACCAGCCCCCTTTTATTTAAGTCTCTGTTTTATTTTGACACCGTGGCCTGTGGCACTGTCAGGCGCAATTGCAGGGAGTTGCCCAAAATACTCATAGATACCAAATTAAAAACTGGGACGTCCTCATCTTTGTGCCAACAGGAGCTGCTGGCAGTGAAGTTTAGGGACAAAAAAGATGTCTACATGCTGACCACAATGCATGAGGACAGATCTGTGGCAGTCACTGTTCGTGGCAGGACAGTGGTAATGAGAAAGCCAGTCTGCATCAGGGACTATAATAAAAACATGGGGGGAGTTGATCTGAGTGATCAACTAATGCAGCCATACCTCGCAATGAGGAAGTGTAGGGCATGGTATAAAAAAGTTGCCATCTATATGATGCAGACTGCTGTACATAATTCATTTTTACTTTTCAAGCTGGCAAACCGCAATCAAAGATGTAGCTTTTTACAGTACCAGCTACAACTTATTTCCATATTTTTATTTCAAGGTGCGTCTGAAATAATTCCACCAAGACCCGGGTTAGTACATTTTATTTATAAAATCCCCCCAACTCCCCAAAAGAACAAACCACAGAAGCGCTGCAGGGTTTGCTACAGAAAGGGAATACGGACAGACACCACCACTTACTGTCCTGATTGCCCTTCCAAACCTGGCCTCTGCATTGGTGACTGTTTCAAGGAATACCATTCAGGCACAATGCAGTAGTGCTGTAAAGGTTCTTTTATTATTTGGCCACTTTTTCCCCCTGAAATATCCTGTTTTTTATTTTTCAAAACACATCCCTCCTTAGATCTAACACTATCAAAATTTATCTCTGATAATGGAAACACACATGTTCCCTACTGGGCCTAGTAGCTCCCCCAAACCCTGACAAACCTATGCATATGGGGCATTGCCGTACTCAGACAATGTAACTCAACACTAATGTAAAGCATTTAAAACATTTGCAAATATCATCTGATTGAAATCCAGAGCAACACTAAAATAGAAATGTGAAAAATGGTGTTTCTCTGCCTTACTGCAGATTTTGGGAGAGATTGGTGATACAGTGGCAGCGAAAAAATTGATAAGATGCAAATAGAATGAAAGCCAGGGTTGTCTACTCTTCTACAAAATATACTTTTGGGGGTAAAATTAATTGCAGCATTGCCAAACAGACCGAAATGAGACAAGGCACCAGCTGTAAAAATGGCATGTCTGTAAAAGGAAACTAACATGTTCCAACTGGGCCCAGTAGCTCCCCCAAAACCCCGACAAACCTATGTATATGGGGTATTGCCGTAATTAGATGAAGGAGCCGAACACTAATCAATGCAGTTTATAAAATCTTCACCTGTTCTGTGCTTGAAATTCACATCAACATTGAAGGCTGAGCGTGAAAAATGCTGAATTTTTTTACTTACGTCAAGTTTTCACAGGCTTGGTGGTAAAATGGCTGTTTGCAAGATTTGAAAACACACCTAAAATGAAAGCGTGGGGTGTCTACTTTCAAAAAATATACACTTTTGGGGGGAAATCTTAAAAAAGAGCAGTGTTACACAGCCCAAATGAGAAATGGCACCAGTAACGCAAGCTGTGAAGATTCAAAGTGTGAACCTGGAAACGCGCATGTTCCAATTTGGGACCCGTAGCTCCCACAAACCATGAAAAAGCTATCCATATGGGGTATTTCCGTACTCAGAAGAAGGAGCCGAACACTAATCAATGCAGTTTATAAAATCTTCACCTGTTCTGTGCTTGAAATTCACATCAACATTGAAGGCAAAGCGTGAAAAATGCTGAATTTTTTTACTTACGTCAAGTTTTCACAGGCTTGGTGGTAAAATGGCTGTTTGCAAGATTTGAAAACACACCTAAAATGAAAGCGTGGGGTGTCTACTTTCAAAAAATATACACTTTTGGGGGGAAATCTTAAAAAAGAGCAGTGTTACACAGCCCAAATGAGAAATGGCACCAGTAACGCAAGCTGTGAAGATTCAAAGTGTGAACCTGGAAACGCGCATGTTCCAATTTGGGACCCGTAGCTCCCACAAACCATGAAAAAGCTATCCATATGGGGTATTTCCGTACTCAGAAGAAGGAGCCGAACACTAATCAATGCAGTTTATAAAATCTTCACCTGTTCTGTGCTTGAAATTCACATCAACATTGAAGGCAAAGCGTGAAAAATGCTGAATTTTTTTACTTACGTCAAGTTTTCACAGGCTTGGTGGTAAAATGGCTGTTTGCAAGATTTGAAAACACACCTAAAATGAAAGCCTGGGGTGTCTACTTTAAAAAAATATACACTTTTGGGGGAAATCTTAAAAAAGAGCAGTGTTACACAGCCCAAATGAGAAATGGCACCAGTAACGGAAGCTGTGAAGATTCAAAGTGTGAACCTGGAAACGCGCATGTTCCAATTTGGGACCCGTAGCTCCCACAAACCATGAAAAAGCTGTCCATATGGGGTATTTCCGTACTCAGAAGAAGGAGCCGAACACTAATCAATGCAGTTTATAAAATCTTCACCTGTTCTGTGCTTGAAATTCACATCAACATTGAAGGCAAAGTGTAAAAAACGCTGTTTTTTTACTTACGTCAAGTTTACGAGAAAGTGGTGGTAAAATGGCTGTGTAAAAAGCTGGAGTTGTCTACTTTCCAAAGATATACACTTTTGGGGGGAAATCCTAAAGTGGAGCACTGGAACATAGCCCAAAATGAGTAGTGGCACCACTTAAGCAGGACTTGAAAATTCAATATTTGTTCAAAATTGGGCCCTGTAGCTCCCCCAAACCTTGAGAAACCTATGCATATGTGGTATTGCTGTACTCAGAAGAAGGAGCTGAACACTAAACAATGCATTTTTAAAAATCTTCACCTATCATGTGCTTGAAATTCACATCAACATTGAAGTGAAAGTGTGAAAAAAGCTGTTTTTTTTACTTACGTCAAGATTTACGAGTGATTGGTGGTAAAATGGCTGCGTAAAAAATTTGAAAACACACCTAAAATGAAAGCTGGAGGTGTCTACTTTCCAAAAATATACACTTTTGGGGGGAAATCCTAAAGTGGAGCACTGGAACATAGCCCAAAATGAGTAATTGCACCAGTTAAGCAGGACTTGAAAATTCAAAATTTGTTAAAAATTGGGCCCTGTAGCTCCCCCAAACCTTGAGAAACCTATGCATATGGGGTATTGCCGTACTCAGAAGAAGGAGCTGAACACTAAACAATGCATTTTGAAAAATCTTCACCTATCATGTGCTTGAAATTCACATCAACATTGAAGTGCAAGTGTGAAAAACGCTGTTTTTTTAACTTACGTCAAGATTTACGAGTGATTGGTGGTAAAATGGCTGCGTAAAAAATTTGAAAACACACCTAAAATGAAAGCTGGAGGTGTCTACTTTCCAAAAATATACACTTTTGGGGGGAAATCCTAAAGTGGAGCACTGGAACATAGCCCAAAATGAGTAATTGCACCAGTTAAGCAGGACTTGAAAATTCAAAATTTGTTCAAAATTGGGCCCTGTAGCTCCCCCAAACCTTGAGAAACCTATGCATATGGGGTATTGCCGTACTCAGAAGAAGGAGCTGAACACTAAACAATGCATTTTGAAAAATCTTCACCTATCATGTGCTTGAAATTCACATCAACATTGAAGTGCAAGTGTGAAAAACGCTGTTTTTTTAACTTACGTCAAGATTTACGAGTGATTGGTGGTAAAATGGCTGCGTAAAAAATTTGAAAACATACATAAAATGAAAGCCTGGGGTGTCTACTTTCCAACAATATACACTTTTGGGGGGAAATCTTAGAGTGGAGCACTGTTACACAGCCCCAAATGAGACATGGCACCAGTGATACAAGCTGTGAAAATTCAAAGTGTGAAACTGGAAACGCGCATGTTCAAATTTGGGCCCCATAGCTCCCGCAAAACTTGAATCACCTATGCATATGGGGTATTGCTGTACTCATAAGAAGGAGCTGAACACTAAACAATGCATTTTTAAAAATCTTCACCTATCATGTGCTTGAAATTCACATCAACATTTAAGTGAAAGTTTGAAAAACGCTGTTTTTTTAACTTAAGTCAAGATTTACGAGTGATTGGTGGTAAAATGGCTGTGTAAAAAATTTGAAAACATACATAAAATGAAAGCCTGGGGTGTCTACTTTCCAAAAATATACACTTTTGGGGGGAAATCTTAGTGTGGAGCACTGTTACACAGCCCCAAATGAGACATGGCACCAGTGATGCAAGCTGTGAAAATTCAAAGTGTGAAACTGGAAACGCGCATGTTCCAATTTGGGCCCCGTAGCTCCCCCAAATCTTGAGAAACCTATGAATATGGGGTATTGCCGTACTCAGAAGAAGGAGTTGAACACTAAACAATGGATATTTTTAAATTTTCAACTATGTTGTGCTTGAAATCAACAGTAATATTGAAATGTAAGTGTGAAAGCTGCAAAAAAATTAAATTTTTCCACAATTTTGAAATTTCTTTCTGGAAAAATAGCTGCATAAAAAACTTCAAAATTCTCCTGATTATTTACCTTATGTTGTCTAATTTTCAGAAAGATATACCTTTGTGGGACATTTTTGGTTCTGGCACCATCAACTAAGCTATGATGCTCACATGCCAATTGTTGAGAAATTACAAGTTGGAAATAATGGCATCCATCTTGTAATATTTACCTTGTAAATGTGAGGAAGTGATTGAAATACTAGGCATATGGGGTATTCTTATATTCAGGAGAAGCAAATGAATATATTTAGGGGTATTTTTTTGTCATAAAATAATTGTATGCAAATCCTGACACGAAAATATAAGCAAAATGTTGGTTTTTTTTTAAATTTTTTTGCTCTTTTTTTCTATTTTAATCAAATTAAATGATGGGGTATTCATATAATTGTGGTATCAAAAGAAAGCCCTACTTGTGCTTAAAAAAACAGTATATAATTTATGTGGGTGCACAGAAGGAATTAAAGAGAAAATATGGTTGAACAAAGACATAGTCAAAAAAGTCAAAATTGCTCCGGTCCTTAAGTCAAATCTAATTCAGATTTTCCCGGTCCTTAAGGGGTTAAAGTATCGGGGCTACTACTGTATTACTTTGATAAGCTCTCTCAAAATGCATTATAATGCAAATACCTCCAATGTGCTATATAACATATCAATTCATAGAGAGAAGCAACATCTTAGCTCATGGACTACCAACAGCTTAAAGTAATGTACAATGAACCAGTGGAGAAAGTTTAAAAATCACTTTTTTTTAGTGACACGGCATTAAAAATAAGTGAAAGTGTATAAGTCCAGTTTTTCTTATTTTTAATGCTGTGTCATTCAAAAAACGTGATTTTTGAGCTGGCTGCATTTTGTGCTGCAGAGAGATATTTAGACCTCAGAGCCTTGCCCGACCTCTTGCAAAGTAGAACCACAGCCGCAGTGACAGGAACATAACGCAGTCCAGCTTCCCCGCCTCCTTCCTATAGCTCCGTGTCTCTCTCCCTTCCACATCAGCTTCTCTTTAGTAGCGGTACCTTAAATCCCGTCACAGACACCATGTCCTCCGAGGCGACCAGCAGCGCTACTGAGTACTCCTGAGCTATACGATACTTTAAAAGTGCTTCCTGCATTTGGGTGCTGGACTAAGTGTAGGTGTAAATAGTCTATTTACTGGCTTTGCCATTGGCATCGTGGGAGATGCAGCAGTGAGGGGCACAGCACAACAGCCCCAACTATTCGTAGGCAAGATCCTGATCCTCATTTTTGCTGAAACTTTTTTATTTTTGGTTCTAGTTTATTTTTGTCTTAATAAAAAAAGAGAAATTCCGGTCTATGTTAATTGACCAGAAGTTTTAGAAGCAAAACTTTGAAATGTATCGTAAAGGTCCACCCATTGCTGGGTTTCAGTTCACATTTCCAGCTAAAACTTCTCCAATACACTGAGCCTGCAAAAAAACAGAAACAACCGTGGTTTTTAACCCTTTCAGTGCCAGAGGAGTATGCAATGCTTTGCTTTGCAAAGTGTTGCATTCCTCTCTGGCACTTAAAGGGTTAGACTTTCTCCACTGGCTCATTGTACATTACAGCAAGATGCATTGATGTTATATAACACACCAGTAGCATATTGGAGGTATTCGCCATGGCTCCAGCAATGTCTTTTCTTGGCAGCTGCTGCCGGGCGACACTGGCTGCAGACAAGAGGTTGGCTGTAAGTCCCAGGGTGCCTGTCAGCAAAGGAGGAAGCTGGCTGCCATGGTGCGCTCATCCCTTGGCTGCACTACAGTGAGGTGAAGAGGAGCATCAACGGTGAGAGGGGTTAGCAGCACAGGGAGTGCATGACAGTATGGTCTTGGATGGGGGGGTTCAGTCACATCATCCTACCCTGGGTAGAAAATCAATAGTTTTGCACCGGTTTGTTTATGTAGCAGTTTGATCGAGGATCTTGCATGAGGTCACTTTTTTTTGGTTTGTCTTCACAGTGCTATTCTTTTTAACCCTTTGAGTACCAGAGGGGTGTCCAATGCAATCCAATCCAAAAATACAAATTTTTTAAAAATTTTGTCTTGCAAAATGTTATTAAAAATATTTTTGAGACAAGAAGCAGCATAGTGTGGATCTTTTTACACCTTTAAAGCCGTGGATACCTGAGCAGAGACAGGTGAATAACTCTGCAGGCTCGCATTGTTGTGGCTGAGCATAAGTCTTTCTATAACCATCAATTTTGTGAGTATAACTCATGCTGTTAGATGAAAATTGTGTCATAAGGATAACAGGCACTATTGGGTGCCCTCTTTTGTTGTTCTTTCTACATGCTATATACCTCTGGAGGGTTTTATCGAGGAGCTGCCCAGCTGAATAGGGAAATAACCCCACTGAACATCCAGACTGTTGTGGGGACGGCGACAATATCCCCTACATGCAGATTTCAGCTAACACATAAGCCCTCTCCTTCTCAGAGCACATCACCAGCAGATCGTCTATATCCCTTTGTGTGCCAGTGAGGTACGCAACGCATTGCTCTGCAATTCATTGGGTACCCCTCTGGCACTCAAAGGGTTAAACCTTCTGTACAAGACAACATCCTCCCGATAGGGATTCCTATCTCCAAAGATGTGGACCTCCTCCCACCAACCAATATACAGGTTGGTAAATGAGGAAGCAAATTTGGTCCCCATTGAAGTTCCACACCTCTGGAGATAGAAACCCCCATTGAACAGGAAAAAGTTGTGTGTCATAAGATATTTATGGATGAATTGTTTTAAAATCTCCAAGTAGCCACTATACTGATCTAAATGGTAATGAACTGCAAAAATACCTAAATCATGGGGAATGCAGGAGTAGAGTGAGCTGATGTCACAACTCAACCAAGTGTATTTAGACTTCCATTATATTTCCTGTAGAATCTGTAACAAATACTTGGTATCTGTAATCTATTTTCTTTTTCTGAATCTGTTCACTAAGTAAGATCAAATCTCTCTCTACAGACCTTTGAAACACATCCAGCACTCCACCTCTACATGCTATAGGATAGAAGACGGACGTCTTAAGGAGAACAACATCAAGTTTCAATATAGAACCCATTGTATCATTGCCCTTACCTTCATGTTGGATATTTTCCATATCAGTGATGTAGCATAAATCCCTGTATGACTGATACGAACCATCACATTCTTCTCTGACTCCATGGACATCATCTAAGATTGGAGTTTCAACCCTCTTATCCTCATCTATATCCGAGTGTATTAAAGGGATAGTAATACTTCAAAATAATTTTATTTGATATTGTAGCCCTTAAAAAAAACATTAAAAATTATATAAGTCTTATCTCCTAAACCTTTTATGGTTTGGGAGATATTAGCAAGTAAAGTTCCCTTTTCCTGGCTGTTATAGCCAAGTCTGCCATCTAGTGGACAGATTTGGAATCCAGTCCACAGATCAGCTGGCAGCTCTTTAGCAGTGCTGAGATCACCATCTTTAAAAATAACTACTTCATTGGAACTGTCTACAAAGTGTGCCTGGCTTGCAAGCACACTTTGTAGACCATTCCAATGAAGAAATTATTTTTAAAGATCGTGATCTCGGCACTTCTGGAGAGCCGCGGCTGGTCCTGGGACCTGATTCCAAATCTGAAGGCTAGAGCAGTGACGTCACTCCAGGGGAAACTTTACTTGTTAATATCTCCCAAACCATAAAGGTTTGGGAGATAAGATTTAATCATTTTTAATGTTTTTTAAGGGATACAATATAAAATAAAATTATTTTCATGTATTACTATCCCTTTAAGAATTTCTTTAGGGTTAATTTCCTTAACCATGGTGTCAAATGAACTGAAGTGATTTGGAGGAGCAAATTTGAATCCCTTTTGCAGGATCATTCTTTCTTCCTCTGTTAACTGGTATTCAGATCGGTTGATAACGTTTGTGTTCATTTCTGTTTTACCTGTCTCCTCATAGTTTTGTCCTGAAGGTCTCTTCCTTGAAATTCCTCCTCTTCTAACTCTCTTACATCTTTTTTGTGATGTCTAGATCTGGATGTTCTCTTTCTGGTCATATGTGACCTGGTTGAAATCCTTCTTTGTGGTTGTTCTAGGAATACCATGACCACTTTCATGTCTCTCTGATCCTCTAAAAAGAGGAAGACGTAGATGGAGAGGGATAAGTGGAGGGTAATGTGGAAGAAATGGTGGTCAGTGATGAGTTAGCTATAGAGGATATTTATCTACAGGTGGTATTCACATCTGTAGTATCTAAGTCTGCACTCGAAAAACTAACCCTCTTAGCTCTAGAAGATTCCAGAATAGACCTCCTGCCTTCATGTCCAAAATGTACAAAGTATAAACACAGTCCATGTCATAGTCACTCTTAACTCGTAAGAATTTCTTGTTTTTCAATTCCATAACTGTGTTTTCAAGTTGTTCCAAATATTGAGTAAGCTTCTGATATAATTCTCCAAATTCAGAAGTATCTCGTTTATCAAACATGGAATCTTGTTTCCATTTGATGTCTTTTTGTAGTTGAACAAGAATATCTTGCTTGCATTTTAAGATACATCAAAGCATTGTGTCTTCAACAGATCTAAGCGATCATACATCTTTAACAGTTATAGCCTGTGGTAAATTTTCCATGTATGACTTTTAAAGAGGTACTACCACCTGAAATACACTTTAGCTTAAATAAATTCCCATCTGGCAACTAGCTGCTTAGTAGCGCTAGTCGCCAGTATTATTACATTATTAAATAGATTTACCCTTTCTTCCCAGGCTGAACTTTCTTCCCAGGGTGAACCCTGTGTCCCTCCGGAAAGCTAAGTCATAAACCATTTCCTTTCAAAAAGTACATGGTCGATACTAAATCAACACTGATAAGTCAACATTGATACTATAAAACAATGTTAAATCAGAATGTTCCTCCAAATGTTAAATAATGTGTTAAAGTGAAGCATGGACCAATGTTAACCCCTTAAGGACCAGCCATGCGCACGAGGCCGGCACTTAAGGACCACAACTTTTTTTTTTTTTTCCGATCCCGTTCAAGGCTCCCCGAATGGCGTGCAGCCATGTGGGGAGCCCTGAAATCCAAGACAGTCCTGGCACCTCATTGGTCCTTATCTCATGTTGGCCGCATGACATGCCAGGACCTTCATGGGTCCTTAACAGGTTAAAGATTCCAAGATGTTTATTTAACAACGAGAAATGTTTGATATAAACTTTTATATAGTCATCTTCATATTATGATTTCCAGTTCACTGGCAGATCAGCACTGTCGATGTCCATATTTTTACTGTGTATCCACAAAAGGAAAGAGGCTAGCACTATCTAATTATATAGGATACATGTAATAGGTATCCTTTTAAAAGGTCACACGCGAAAGAGCATGCAACCAAAGGGCACAGTTTGCATGTCACCATAATAAAAATGGTGACATGAGAATCTTGCACTGCATGACAGTGCAAGATTCTCATGTCGGGTTCTTAAAGGTCGCATCAAGTACCACAGTGTTACAGGAGAACGAACTCCCCGGCAGTAACGTTTTAACCCTTAAGCTGTCTTACACTGCACATATTACCCTCCTTGCCGTTTTAACCCTTAAATTGCCTTGTGTCTTACATTTGGTCACTGCACATAATACCTGCCTTGCCAATTTAAAAGTGTCCATTCTCCTACCCTTAGCATAGACTCATCCACTGCTGTATTCATCAGCTACGAGGCACCGGTGCAGGATGATAGGATAGAGCTGTGACAGCCTATGCAAACCGGTGCATCAGAGCTGATGAATAAAGCAGTGGAAGAGTCTGTGCTAAGGGTAGGTGAACTGGCACTTTTCCATTGGTAAGGCAGGTATTATATGCATTGACCGAATGTAAGACACAAGGCAGGTATTATGTGCAGTGATCAAATGTAAGACAGCTTAAGGGTTAAAATGTTACTGCCGGGGAGTTCTCTCTCCTGTAACACTGTGATACTTGATGCGACCTTTCAGAACCCAACATGAGAATCTCGCTCTGTCATGCAGTGTCTCATGTCACCATTTTTATTATGGCGACATGCTAACTCTGTCCTTTGGTCGCATGTTTTTTAAAAATAAACCCAGGTAATAATGGCACTGTGGAACTAAAAGGTATCATGCCATACAAAAAGGAAGCAAACAAGCACTCCAAACAAAAGTTAGCCTATCTAATGAGGCATACAACCTATATACAAAAGTATAAATCTTTATTCAGAATTATATAAAAAAATATACATTACTGGTCAACAGCTCTATTCTATTACCAGAGCTAAAACAGGTGTTACAAGAAAAACAAGTAGCATGAATTTTGCAAAAGTGTTACATAGTCAGAGTACTAATAAAACTGGCGCTGTCTGCTTTTATTCGACTACCGCCTACAAAAAACGCACAAAATGCCAAAGTCCAAGGAAATAGGAGTACGTTTGATGATAGAAAGATCAAGTTCAGTGTTAGATGTGTTCCCCACATAACAAAATCCAACATAGAGTGCCCCCCTTTGACATATTAACCCCCCCCTTTTAAAAGTCTACTACAGTGATTTTCCTTCACTACATTAATTTGAAAAATATTGTAGTCAACGCTTAAACCCCCCCCCCCCCTTTAAAATTCGGCTTAAAGTGCTCCCATGACTTTATTTCACCATTTATATCTGACATTTTTCTTCACCTGTTTTTTTCTTCGATATGCCCTTGTATTTTGTTTTGCAAGATTAACCCTATGTATACCAGAGGTAGCCACTCATTGGTTGTATATAAATTTAGGTTATGTTAGTAACAATAAATGTATTAGAACAAAAGAAATTATAGGCGGCTGTACAATATTCCAGCCTTGCAGACAAAGTTCGGTTTATGTTGAAAAAGACAATAGTATAGTCAAGTATGCAAATCCAATGCCAAAGCAGTGGAGCCTGTCCCAGTGTAAGTCTAAAAGCAAATACACAAAATATTGGTGCACATCCAAATTTTCATCCCCATTTACCCTATACTCTGCGGCATTGTGCCTGCAAATCACTATTATATTAAAGATGAGGATTTGGTCATATCATATGGCCATAGAATGCTAAGCTTGTCACCAACGCCAAGGTGCCTCATTTTTGGCAAGTACCTAACTTTAATATGCTTTGTCTTATGAGCTAAATCTCTCCTATTTTAGGCATTTACTAACCTTAATTTACTTCATCCTGAGAGGTGAATCTTTGTCAGCTTTACTCATGGAGTTTACAATGGAGAGAGACTCTCTGACAGGCATTATATAGTGTCCTAAAGACAATGAACATTGCACCTGGGGTGGGAGGGGTCCTTAAACCAATAGAAGCTGGTCAAAACTTCCAAAAGTACAATTCCAGTCCAGGTTTTAGTAAGCACACCAAAGAAAAAAAACACATTATATAATTATAATCAGCTGGATTAGTATTTGTGATGGGTGTTTAAAGTAATCGACATCTATCTATTGACACTTGCTAGAATACTGATAGTGGTCACACCACCTTATAACCACTTAAGGAAAGCTATAGTGTGCATATTTTGATTTTAATGAGGGTTTGTGTTTTTAAATATTTACTAATAAAGTTAGAATGTTACTGCAACTACACTTCATAGTACCCCTGTATAGGACCCTCCAGCTCTACAGCTCTGTAGACAGTGGAAGAACCAAGGGGTTACATGAGGATACTCTTTGCTACATGCATGATTGACCACAAATTGGGGATTTCCTTTTCTCACCACTAGGAGCGGATGCCTATAGCGACAGGAAAGCATCTACAACACAGCACATGGAGGTTCTACAGATGTTATCAGTGCTACCAGTAAGGTTATAACTCCTTTGATTTTATTGTTTGCAAATGTCATGGCATTGCTGTATGATGATTTTGACAGTCACTTTGTCTTATTATTAACCTTGAGCTGGGTTTACCAGCATAGGTTAGCAGTTCATTGCATCTACTACTTTTGCTCTCCTGGTAAATATGCATACTTTTTTTTGCCCTAATCTGACTTTAACAGAATTATTTCTAATGTCCAGATGGCTTAGACATAGACTGGGACAGGCTCCACTGCTTTGGCATTGGATTTGCATACTTGACTATACTGTCAGCTTTTTCAACATAACCTGAACTTTGTCTGCAAGGCTGGAATATTGTACAGCCGCCTATAATTTCTTTTGTTCTAATACATTTATTGTTACTAACATAACTTAAATTTATATACAACCAATTAATTGCTGCCTCTCTGGTATACATAGGGTTAATCTTGCAAAATAAAATACAAGGGCATGTCGATGAAAAATGTTGGATATAAATGGTGAAAGAAAGTCATGGGAGCACTGTAAGTCGAATTTTAAAGGGGGGGGGGTTAAAGTGTCAACTACAACATTTGTCAGATTAATGTGGTGAAAGAAAATCTCTGTAGTCGACTTTTAAAAGGGGGAGGGTTAATATGTCGAAGGGGCACTCTAACTTTTGGAAGGTTATTAAAAACCTCTATAACCATCCTAATCATACTCACCCATCAACTATAATCATAGATAATGAAACAATACATTGCCCCATAGCCATAGCCAATGCATTTAACAGCTACTTTGTTGGATGTGCCACCATCCTGATTACACAAAACAAAGATAACTCAGAAGTTCAGCCATCTACAGAACATTCACTGTCACCTGTTGCCCGGTCCAATTCTGAAAATGAATTCAATTTCATGCCAGTAAATGAAAGTGAAATATATGATCACCTCCTCAATCCAAAAATGAAATGCCAATCTAGCCCTGACAAACTACCAGCAATGCTATTAAAGCTCAGTGCTATGGTAATGGCCAAACCGATTGCATCTTTAATTAATACCTCTTTGGCAACAGGGTACATGCCCAAATCTTGGAAGGTGGCTAGAGTTGTGCCTATCCACAAAAGTGGAGATAAAAATGTAGTATCAAACTACAGACCAATATCCCTACTCCCCACTTTATCCAAAATCCTAGAGAAATGTGTACACGTGCAACTAAATAAATATTACCAACACACCAGTTTTTTCACCCCATTTCAATCAGGCTTTCGACCAAATCACTTAACAGTCATGGCCCTCCTAAAAGTAACCAACGATATCCAGACAGGCATGGAAAATGGTGACCTCACAGGAGCCATTTTCCTAGATTTTGCCAAGGCCTTCGACACAGTAGACCATAATATTCTTATAAATAAACTCCAAAGATCAGGACTGGGTAATAATTCTCTAAACTGGTTCCGATCCTATTTATCAGACAGAATGCAGTATGTGTCAGTTGCTGGCAATGACTCCCTTCCGCTCAAAGTAACAAGTGGAGTTACTCAAGGCTCCATTCTTGGCCCTCTTCTCTGTTTATAAATGATCTGCCCAAGGTTTGCAAATCATCTTCAGTACACATGTATGCAGACGACACCATTCTCTATACTAAAAACTCAATCATATCACACCTTGAGGCCATATTACAACATGATTTCTGCGAGGTTGAAAGATGGATAGCAAGGAACAAATTGTTCTTAAACACAGACAAAACTGTCACAATGATATTTGGCACAAAGCATAAACTGCGTAATCTCGGCAATACCCACCTATCCATTGTAACGGAGTCTAATCGTAAATTGGCCCCAGTGGACTCCTACAAATATCTTGGTATGTGGCTAGACCCCAACCTCACTTTTGGACATCATATTGACAAGTTAACCTCCAAGCTTTATCCTAAAATCAGTACTCTTTTTAGACACAAATCATGTTTAAGTCCCCTGGTTAGAAAACATATTGTGCAACAGATGTTGCTGCCTGTCATGGACTATGGTGATGTAGTTTATGCTCCAGCGCCAGAAATCCATCTTAGTAAACTTGACACCTGTATAATTCAATATGCCGCTTTAGCCTCCAATGTAATTACACTACTCATCGCTGTGATATGTTAAAAGAACTAAATTGGTTAACACTCAAATCTAGACGTGCCCTTCACCTTTCTTGCTTAGTACACAACCACTTCTCTGGAAAACTATCACACTACCTGAGCAGTTTGCTCACTCCTGCTCTCCATACTAAGTATAACCTCCGCTCCACAGCAAACAACTCACTACGCATACCACAATACAAGAAAGAAGCAGGAAGATCTGCCTTCTCCTTCAGAGCGCCAAAGGCCTGGAACAATCTGCCTGAAATATGCTCCCAGTCTAAAATCATGAAAAGTAAATGCTTCTCTATATCTAAAAACAGAGTGTAACTGTTTATAATTTTAAAATTTCCATATGTATGTATATTCGTATGTATATTTAATAACATGTAATGTTTCTCAATTTGTGTAAATATGCAACCCTCTACTGAAAACTGTCCAGGACATACTTGAAAACGAGAGAAATCTCAATGTATTCTTCCTGGTAAAACATTTTCTAAATAAATATGTCAGATTTCTATGCTGTATACTGTATTCTACACTGCTTTTGTTCAAACAAGATGGTTTTGAAACTGTCATTGTGGCTTCTACGCCTCAACCTCTAAGGCACAGAATTTCCAACTTAACTTGTATAAACAAAACAGGCGCTAATACTGAGCATGGGTAATAGGATACTACTTGCACGTTGTTTTTAATTGATTCTTATGGGCTTTTTTTGACTGGAGGTATGTGTAATTACCACTGATTTTGTTTTCACAATTCGGGTAATAGGATACCAAAAACTGACTTAAAAAATATAGCCCCTGTTTTTTTTAGCGCTGTAATAGAATTGAGCCCCAGAAGTTTTAGAACACCTCAATTTACTTTTAGTTATTGCCATATAACTTGGCAAAAACATTAGAAAACCATATAAACATTGGGTATTTCTAAACTCAAGTCAAATATAATCTATTTAGCAGGTTTTTTTTTTTTTTACCTTTTTTAGATGTGTTAAAGATTTTTCATGTAAAAGCTAAAAAAAAGTGCTTTTGTTAACATTTTCAAATACCTGCAGGTAGCCGTCAATCTCATCCTCCACATCGTTAAAATCTTTAAACGCAGCGTACGGCAACTTCTTTTTGGCCACCCCACTAGGTCTGCCCCTGTTGGCCCCCACTTGTCTGCTGAAGCTCAGCCATCCGTAGGTGGGTGTTATCGCTGAGGATCTGGGTGATCACCTCCTGGGGGGGAGTAGATCCATGGAGTGCCAGACGCCACTAGACCTCTGACATGCCGGTGGCTGCTGATGAAGGGCTGCTTACTTGATTTCTCTCCATCAGTTCTGAAATCAGGGTGGCTTTGGTTTTGTTGCTCAACACATGTCCTCTGGATTCCAGCAGATCCTCCACGGGCTTCACCAAGCCAGCCGCAATAATGCTTCCTCTGGTTCAGGCAAACCGATGCTCCATCCGTTTCAGGCAAAACTATCCTGGTGGTGGTTTGGATGTTCTGTAAGGCTAGGAAGCATCCCACCCACCACTTGCCACCAAATGTGACAGAACCAGCTAACACCCCGCCTGGGTGTCTCTGTCAGTCGCAGCTTCTTCTTCTCTGGAACAGCAAAAACCTCAGCCGGTATATCACCAAGTGCCCCAATCACCAGACAACGCTAGTGTAGGGACAACCAGAACTGATTTATTGTACAACATACAGGGTTTATATACACACATAAAGAGTTATTCACCCATATTAGGATCCAGTTGGACACAGGTACTGCAAATCACATATGGGGAGACAATGGGGCTAATGGTGGAGGGGCATATGATACAAAGAGGCACAGTGGTGCAATGGGAATACACATCTTTACAAAGGGTCAATGGGCAGAGGGTGGTTTCAGTAGAAACATGGAGTACAATGAATACACTGGGAGTGTAAACATATGATGTGATGGGACAATGGGTAGGTAATAACAGGATACAATGGGCCAGACCGGAGTGAATTAACTATACAGTGGGTCAAAGGAATAGGGGTGGGTACAAGTGTTACATACAGGCCAGAATACATAAAATAGGAGAATGTGCTGAAGCATCATTTATATCTTCCAAAGCAATTAGTCTTTTGGGAGGTCTGGTATCCTCTGGCCGCACAAGGCTGGGAACAGTGTCCCCTGGGTTTCCTAGTCGCCCTGCTCTCCAAATAAGCACAGGGTGACAGCCTCAAGAGGGGACGAGGGGACTGGGAAACTGGGAAGGTGGCCTCCCCATGTATAGAGTCCATAGTCTGTAGGAACGGGCTTAGCCCCAGGCTCCTCCAGAAGCCAAGGGCCTGGTGGATCCCATGACAACTGCCACTTAAGCTTTGAGTGCCAAAGCAATGTGTTACGTACCACTCTGGCACTCAAAGGGTTAAAGCTCACCTTGCCATCATGATTAAGCATGGTTCATGCAAAACACGTAGATGAGTTTGGAAGCATGTCTCCAGTCTTCTGAGGTTGTGAGTGAATTGAGAGTTTGTAACCAGTGTTAATGCTTTTTTTAATTTCTCTTTACTGGATTTTGAATAGAAATTATACAGAGAAGCTACAAGCACATAGAATACAAATGGACAGTACCTAGATACAATAGGATGTAGAACAAGAAAAACATTCCCTTAAAAACATGTATAAGTATACACAGTAGGATACAATGTTGAGTGCAAACCCCCTCCCTCCACTAACAGGGTAGGTTAGCAAATCTCAGCCTCGACTCAGGACCCGGAGGCCGAGGAAATATCTGGGAGAGGGATGCATGACTCTAAGTTGTAGAACCGTCCACAGATCACAGCCCAACATCCCATCGGGGGAGGCATCTGGGGAGGGATCCGTCCCTCTGAGCAACAACATACGCATGAGAAAAAGGTTAAACAGGGAGGGGGGAAGGGAAGGGAGAGAAAAGGTGCAGAGAGAGAATGGGCAAGTCAAAAGGAGAGAAAGTGTAGAAGTAGTGAGAGAAAAAAAAAAGGGATCCAAAGATAGAATGTCCAAGGACCCACCTGAGCACTAGGCGCTAGGGACCTCCATGGAGGCTAAGTCAGGGAGCAGAATCTTCCAACCTCTGGCGGAAGGAATCACCTTCCAGGTATTCATCCCAGCCAAACCAACGGGTAGCATGTATCAAACCCCTACTCTCAGTGGAGTGCATCAAGTCCACCGCAGAGCGCACGGAGTCGATGGAGGCAATCCAATCACGGTATGAAGCAGCAACAGATTGCTTCCAATGTCTAGGGATCAACAATCTAGCAGCATTTATCAAGTGGACAGTAAGAGAACGAGTGTATCTGTGTATAGGATGCGCAGTGTGGTGCACAAGAAGAACCAAGGGATCCAGGGGAATCTGGTGATCAGCCACCTCCCTGATTGTATTCACAACGAGCTACCAGAAGGGTTGAATCATCGGACAAGACCACCAGATATGCAGAAAGTCGCCGCTCTGGGTTTTGCACCTCCAGCAAGTATCCGGAACCGCTGGATAGATCTTATGGAGAAGGGCCGGTACCCTGTACCATCGTGTCAATATTTTATATGCATTTTCTTGTATATGAGAGGATACTGAACATTTGTGGGCCAATGTAGTAATCTTAACCCACTGCGCCTCTGTCAGTTCCACATGACAGTCCGCCTCCCAGCTCTGGATGAAGTGTGGTTTAGAAGCGTGTTGTGTGGAAAGTAAAAGCTTGGTGAGTGATGAGATGAGACGACGCTGAGGCTCCTCTGAGAGACACAGAGCCTCCAAAGGGGTCATGACAGAAGAACACGTAGGGTCAGTAGGCAAAGAGCGAAGAAAATGGTGTACCTGGCCATAGAAGAATGGTAAGGATGGGTGAGTATGACGTGACCCAAGGAGATCTGGTAAGGAGTGAAGCCTGCCATCTCGTATGACATCCCGCAGTCTGGGGAAGCAAACTGCCTCCGGGAGAAGCCTCCGAAAAGCACCCACATGGTAACCAGGAGGGAAGTCCTCACTGTATGTCAGCGACAAGAGCGGGGAAGGGGAGCCAAAGATGCCTCCCTGGGAACAAAGAGAGCACCAGACTCATAGAGTGGAAGTAATAGTAGGGTGCGAGGGATCCGAGCACACCCGCTGACCACGGCGAACCCACATCTCCACCTTGGAAGGGACTAGCAAAAATTCCTGCTCAATGGCCACCCACAATTTGTTAGAGGATACAGTCTATTCCACTCCTCGCGCCAGGAGTGTCGCCTTATAATAGGTTTCTAAATTTGAGAGACCCACACCTCCCATTTCCTTGTGGCGAATCAAATAAGAGTAGCCCAGGCGGCGGCCACTGGAGAGCCATATGAAATTACAGATAAGCCGTTTAAGGCCTTGGAAAAAGGAGCGAGGACTGAAAATGGGCAATGTTTGTATAACATAAAGAGGTCTTGGTAATTCGTTCATCTTAACTACCACCATTCTTCCAAACCAGGTCAGGTGTTGTTTAGACCACCTGTCTAAATCAGCCTTAATAGCCGATCGAAGAGGTGTATAATTGAAGTTGAAAAGATCTGTGGGGGATGCGGAGAGATAGATACCTAGGTACTTGATCCGGTCCTTCGCCCAACGAAACGGAAAGGAGACCTGCAAAAGCTCCCACATTCGAGTAGGTAATGTTGAGAGCCTCAGACTTAGTCATATTGATTTTAAAGTTAGAGAGAGAACTATACATCTGAAGCTCCCGCATGAGATTAAGTAGGGAAAGTATTGGGTGTGTGAGGGTAAAAAGAAGATCATCCGCAAAAGCAGCGATCTTAAAGGAATGAGCTCCAAGTTGGACACCATGAATGGCACAGTTAAGACGGATGGCATGGAGAAGTGGTTCCAGGGCCAGGACAAAAAGGAGTGGAGATAGCGGGCAACCCTGCCGGGTTCCATTCGACTGGGTGAGTGGCTCCGAGAGAACTCCATTGACCTTTACGCGTGCAGTCAGGGAGTTATAAAGAGCGGTAATCCAGTGAAACATCTGATCACTTAGGCCTATGTGTCGAAGGACATGCCAGAGAAACGGCCAACTCACCCTGTCGAACGCCCTCTCCACGTCTGTGGACAGTAGGAAAGCAGGTATGCCTCGAGAGACCACATAGTGTATCAGGTCAACAACCCTCAGGGTATTGTCCCAAGCCTCTCTTCCCGGGACAAAGCCCACTTGGTCCCCACGAACCAGGTCTGGAAGTATCCTCTGTAATCGAAGGCTCAAAATCTTTGCAAACAATTTAACGTCCACATTGAGCAGGGAAATAGGACGATAACTGGAACATTGTTCAGGATCTTTTCCTTCCTTCAGCAATATTGTGATATGTGCGTCCAATGAACGGTTCACCAGGAAAGCCCCTGGAGTCAAAGAGTTGAAAGTACGGAGAAAATGTGGTAAGAGGATGTTCTGAAGGCTTTTATAGTACACCACCATAAGCCCGTCTGGTCCCAGGCTCTTCCTGTTAGGGGAGGATTTAAGAGCTGCCAGTACCTCAGGCAGCGAGATTGTTGCATCCAAAGCCGACACCGCCTGAGGAGACAGCCTACCAGGCATATGTTGTTCCAGATAGGCGGACACAGCAGGAATCCTCCCATCAAGAGACTGACCTGAGGGGGAATCAGAGATGTTATATAATGAGTGATAATAGAGTCTAAAGGACTCAGCAATCTCGGTAGTATGGTGATATAAAGAGTTAGAAGAGGACCGGATCTTGGGTATGAAGTTTTGAGCTTGTTTACGTTTGAGAGACTTCGCCAACATTCTACCCGGCTTATTACCATGAGTATAAAATAAGCCTTTCACCATCTGTCAGGAACGCTGCATGTTATCACTACAGATCAACCCCAGGTCCGCTCTCAACCATGTAAGTTCCTGGAAAGCTTCAGGAGACAAATGCAGTTTATGGGCCTTCTCGATGGATGCAATATTGTCTAGAATGGATTTCAACCGTGAAGACCTAAGCTTCTTCCGAGATGTCCTCTGATCACCGCCTTATGAGCTTCCCACAGAACCTGGGGAGACATGTCTGGTGTATCATTTTCTGTTAAGTAGCGAGACAAGGCATCACAAAGCCTTGCAAGGGTAGGAGGATCCTTCAGCAAAGTTTTGTTAAAGGAATAGTAATACTTCATTTTTTATTTTATTTTGTAGGCATGAAAAAAACATGAAGAACGATAGAAGTCTTATCTCTCAAACCTTTATGGTTTGATAGATATTCACAAGCAAAGTTTCCCCCTCCCGCCCCTTTTACCTAGTGTAAGCCATCTCTTCTCAGATGTGGAATCTAGTCCATATACCAGACAGATAACAGCAGGGGACAATTTTCTTTCTATTAGAACAATGAAAGCCCTGCCCACCTTGACAAGTTTTTCAGGTTTTTCCATTATCTTAATTGAAGATTGTCCCTCTCTGCAGTCTACCTGGGCACCTCCCTTCTGATCTGGCTGAACAGTTTTACATCAGTAAAAGGGGTGGGAGGAGGATATTTTATTATTGAATTACTCTTGAACAACAACTCTGACAGAATTGAAATAACACTCTCCAAAGTCCAAATACTATGATGATTAATTAGAACTGCTTTTATTATGAAACATTACTATCCCTTTAAGTCGCCAGAAAGATTATCTGCGTGGGATGGAAGGGATCGAAAGCCTCAAGAAGACAGGGGCATGATCACTCCAGGTAATATTGCCAATGTGGACCGACTAGACTAGGTGTAAGTGTCTGTGAGAAAGAAATATATAGTCAAGCCTGGAATACTTATTGTGTGGAGAGGAAAAGAAGGATAGGTTACCCTCCACAGGTCCAAAAGTTGGGCCTGGTGTAGAGCAAACTTCACCCTTCGAATTTTATAATAACGCACAGTGGAAGCCCCCGTCGAGGAGTCCAATAATGGATTCAAGGCCAGGTTAAAATCTCCTCCCAGCACTACTATGCCCTCCGCAAAGGAATCAAGATCCTTCAGAATCGAACAAATGAATAAGTGCTGATCACAATTAGGGGCATATATATTAGCAATAGTGATTTTATCTTGACCAAAAGTCCCCTTCAGAAAAAGAGCTCTACCATCATGGTCAGCCCAGGTGTCAGTCACAATTATGGGTAAAGTTTTAGAAATAAAAATTGCAACACCTTTGGTTTTTTGAAGGGAGAGTGGGAGAAGAAACTCTGGGAGAAGAATGGATGAGTGCATGCGGGGGCCCTGTCCCTGCGAAAGTGAGTTTCCTGAACCAGTCCGACAGAAGCCCTATAGGCCTGCAATTCTTTAAAAAAATCGAGATCGCTTACCAGGTGAATTTAGACCCTTAGGGTTAATGGAGAGGATATTGAGAACATAATCCGGAGCAATTAACGTATCCATAAGGCAGGTAGAAGGAGAATGTTAGCAAGTGGAGAAACAACATCAGGGCTTCCACCCAAGCCTAGGGGCCTAGGTTGTGCACCCACACCTATGGACTGTGCCCAAGTGAGACCCCAAGAAAAAGAAAGAGGAAAGAAGAGAAGGAGGGGGAGAAGAAACATAGGGGTGAACATAAGGGTAAGACAAGCAAAACATACAAACAGGAATAACATTCCTAGATAACAAGTTGGAAGATTTCCAGAAGCCAAGGCGTCGAGGAGACGGCCCAACCCGGAAACAAAACAAAACCGGGATAACCTGACCCCCAGGATATAGGCTCATTGCAGGGTCGTAACAGCGAAGACGTTGGAACAATAACCACACAAAAATAGTGATTCGATGAACCCACCTCTCCTCTCCACAAGCCATGATAACATATAGAAAAAAAAATATTAAACACTCATATGCAATATGTATAAATCTACCAGTATAGCAGATAAAACAAGTAAAAAAGCCAAAGAGAACAAATTAGGACCTCTGGGACCCCCGTCTTTCAGACCAGCCCAGCAGGAATCCCTAAATACAACAACAACCCTCCCCCTCCCACCACGGCCCCACTGAATCAAAAGAAGGGGCCAAACCCCAGTTAGATACAGTGCAAGCCTCTGAGCCGCAAGCCAGGGAGGGAAGGGGGTCAGTCCACCCGAAAAGACAGGTGACCACACGGATAAAATAACCCATCTCTCCGGATGTCCAAGAAGAGGACCCATGGAAGAGCCCGAGTCCATCACCGGCATGGCAGAAAAGGTGCAAGCCAACAACCATGTAGCTACAACAGCACTCCTCCCCACCCAGCCCCATCCTGCCCTACGCACAAACAGTATATGGTAGGAAGAAACTAGAACCGCCTAGGTAGACAGGATGGAGCAGAGTATAAGGAAAGCAATAATCCTCCCCACCAAGGACAAGAAAGACAGGGGTGCAGACCAGCGTCCCTCATATTACATAAGGCACCCCCCACGGATGCCTAACTTTTTTTTTTTTCTCTCCACATCCGTGTGGGGTACCAGAGGCTAGAGCCCAGAAGGAGACCATGGCAGGAGCCAGATATAAATGCCTAAGGAGTAGACAGCGGTCACGTGCCCAAAGGCCCCAAGCATAAATACGGTACTGGAGAGAGGGACCCGTGACGCCCACCTCTGCAGCACACAGGATAATACAAAAACTCAATATAGAGGCCTCAAGGACACACGAGCAACGTCTCAGGAGCAGGGCCTCCATAATAAAAAAGGGAGGGGAGAGCGACATGAGGCCAAGGGGGACACACGGTAAAATATCCCATACAATAGGGGAGTAGCTAATAAGTAGCGAGGGGTGTTCCCCGTATCTATACATTACAATATAAATGACATATACATCACACTCCAGTCGGCTATCACCATAGGGATGTAAGCAAGGAACAATATAGAGTCCAAGTCCTTTGATAGAAGGCTCAGGGAGCGGACAGCCACGGCAGATGAGAATTGCAGCCTACGAGATCGAATGAAAGGTCATCCAAAAGGCAGAGAACCTTCAAGCTCCTAGAGGGCACAAAGGTGAGTCCCTGTCGGAGGTGGACCAAAGATTCCGATCAACCAGGAGTCCCGTGAGAGTCAAGCTTTAGGTCTCCAATAAAATAAGAAGAGGTCATATGGACCTAACAGGGTAGGTCAAGGCGTGGCCCACTCTAGGCCCTTGGTGATGCATCCGCGTCCCGGGAGGGACCTGCCGCATCAGGTCACTGCCTCCATCTCCGCCGCCTTTGCGGTCTGCGTTGCCAAGGGGAATTCCGCAGGGCCAACAATTGCAGGTTGTCTCATTAGAAAGGAATGACCTCCACTCCGGTAAAGCCGGGGTCGCTAGGTTCAGAGCTTTGCAGAGGGTAGGTACATCCCCAGGTTCCTTAACCACATATGCGACCCCATCCTTCCCCACTGGAAGCTATAGCGGATAGCCCCAGAGGTATGGAATAACTACAGTGCGTAAGACATCGGTCAATGGCTTGAGAAACTTGCGCATTTGCAATGTTGGCTATGCAATGTCAGGTAAGATCTGAATGGGTACACCATTGTGGTCAAGAGATTTCTCCGTCTGGCAGCCGCCAAGATGTCTTCCTTCAAGCCAAAGGAGTGAACACAACATATGACATCCCGCGGAGAGCCACTGGCAAGTTCTTAAGGCATAGTGCCCTGTGTGCATGATCCAGAACCAAAGCAGAGGATGGTCCAGCACAGCATTAAAAACCTCCGTGCCTATCTGGCGAACATCCTCGGGCCCCTCTACTTCAGGCAAACTCCGGATCCGTAGGTTATTCCGACGTCCCTGGTTATCAAGGTCAATTACATGAAGTGCCAATTGAGACGTCAGATTGCCTTGCTAGGTAACCTTAGCATCTAAGGCCTGGATAGTGTCATGCAGGGAAGTCTGATCCTGTTCAACGGTCTGAATTCGGAAGCCCTGGCTACACAGGTCCTCGCGGAGCTCAGAAAGATCATCCTTCACAGCGGAGTGAACTTGGTCCACCACTGACGCAAACTCCTTCTTCATCTGCAAGGTGAAGGTAGTAAAGTCGGCTTTGGTGACTCTCAGACGTTCTGGTGAAGGCTGCACATCAGATAGAGGTATGTCTATGTTGTCAAGCTCACCATCGGAAGAGCAAG
Organism: Rhinophrynus dorsalis; assembly: GCA_037306005.1. Taxonomy (NCBI): domain Eukaryota; kingdom Metazoa; phylum Chordata; class Amphibia; order Anura; family Rhinophrynidae; genus Rhinophrynus; species Rhinophrynus dorsalis. The sequence goes on along the minus strand of CM074719.1, from coordinate 266,768,151 downwards.
GTGTGGGGTCCACGGCCTGGCAAGCCGACGCCATTTCTGAGGCCTTGGTCTGACTGGCATTCACGGGGATCAGGTAGTTTTGCATCGGTTGCAACGGTCCGGGTCTGGTGTCCCTGGATGCAACAGGAGTCCGGGATGCTTTCTTAGATGATTTCACCATGGTTTGGTTAAAAAGGGAGAGGTTTAATAGGTGAAAAGTGCTCGTGGAGCGGGAGCAAGTGGAAAACACGTCTTCTCACATTGAGAGCCAGCCGCACCCCCCAGTGTTAATGCTTTTAAAGAAGTTCTAATAAATACTATTGTTTTTACAAGATTGGATCAATATATTTTTTCCTATAGCTGGATATATATGGACATTTGTATACATTAAAAAGCAAAAACCCAAGCTTTGGAAAAGCAATTCCTTTTTTGGAAACATTACAGCAATATGAGCTCGCTTAAACACCATTGCACACACATACACACTGAAATATTCGAACAAAGGCTTGCATTGCATCTATTTTGTACAACTGCAACCATAATGTATAACACAATTCATCAGTTAGTGGGGCAAACAAGAGTACTCATGGACAAGCACACACTAACTATTAGAAGCCTGACCTCAGCATAGGTTATTGGCTTTAGAGGAAAGGAATTCCAGCCTGGACTGCAGAAATTCAGCCCCAAATCACAATTAAAAAAAAAAAAAAAAAAAGAAAGAGACTGTTAAAGACAGAGGTACTAATCTCCCATCCTGCCAGCTGGTAGGACCAAAATAGCACTGGAGGCATGGACACAGCATAGTGTTGGGAGGAGATAATTCCCATTATTAATCATGCAGTGGATTAGGACACTGAAGAAAATGCCATTTTTTTCATTTAGCTCCACCTTCTGGAAACCCTTGAGCACACCAAGCTAGGCTGGGAAGGCAAATTTGATGCAGTGGGTTTTCTTCTTTCCAAAATGATATGCTGTGTCTACCTTTTCTTCACCTGTTAAAACCATTTTAGTACAGGCAACATATGTTTGAGAAAATGTAAGAAAAATCAGAGGTTGTAGTTTGTGTAGTTTTAGACTTCTAACATGCCCTTTGTATGTCATCTCAAAACATTTGGGTGTCATTTGTCCTAAGAGCACTAGCTAATGAATACAGTAGGAAATTCAATAGTTTGCAAAGATTTTAGTACATTTGAAAGGGTGGAAATGTAGAAAATTATTTTTTTTCCCTTAAATTACACCCTCTGGAAACATTTGTGCTCACCAGGCTAGGGATAGAAAGGCAAGAAACCCCTCATTTTATGCAATATGATATCTATTTTGAGTAAATATATAGTTCTTCTGTGTACATCCAAGGCATTAAGAATGGGGAATGTCTCCGTCCTCCAGCTGGGTAGGACCAATCTCCAAAGGTTTAAAAAGGTGGGCAATCAAAGCATCCTCAGTTTCTTTTGTCCTACCTAGCTGGATGGATGTGTTTATATTCCAGCTACACACTCCGGCCGCCATTCCTCTCTTCCCAGCTTTCCTTCACCTCAGCTGCTGTTTTCTGCTGTCGGAGACAAGGCTAAGTCTCAGTGTTGTTTGGGGATGGCATCTCATTGGCACCACAGGTAGATAGTGTCCATTTAAAGCCGAATAGGCGCACGATTGAGGCATTTCCAGGGGATATGGAAGCATCATTCCAGCTTGGAAAGCGGAAATGATCTATAGCACATGTGTGGCACAACTGAGCGCACGTCAGGAACATCCTGAGAGGCAGTGAAGTCTTCATTTGGTGTCCTATTTAAACAGAGGCAAGAAAAGTAATTTTCTTTCTTGTCTTATGGTTATGCTTTAGTCTTGCAGGGTGTCCATTACTCTCCTCAGCGTGTCTACCCCTGTTATGCCTCCTACAAAGGACAAAGGTGCCTCTGAATCCTCCAGTAAAGAGGATAAATTTAAATACAAATAGTGTGCAGGCTGTGACACTAAACTTCAAAGTTATGAGGAGATTGTCTTAAAAAGGCCACCTGTAACGAATTCCCATTGCAATTCCAGGACTTCCTGTCCTGGATGAAGTCATCTGTGTAGGAAACATTCAAAAGCACGCAACAGGGAGAGCCGGCTCCCAAATGGCAGAGTAAAGGTTTAGGAGAAGGTACCTCTTCTATGCAAACAGGCGAAGAGTACGACTTAGAATCCCCCCTTGATGACCAGGGTTCTGAGTATGGGTCAGAAGAAGGTGAACTGGTTGAAGAAACCGGGGTTTTTAATCTGGATCACTGACTCCGTTGTTAAGCTCATTAGAAAATCTCTGGGTCTCTCTGAGTCACAACAGGATGTGGACATCATGGACATGGCATTCCTGAGGAAAAAGAAGTCCGCTCCAGTTTTTCCTGTCCATCAATCTATTTTGGACCTTGTTATGACTGAATGAAAATAGGAGATCTGTGGTCCCAAGAAGATTCAAAAGAATGTCTCCTTTCACTGATAATGATGTCCAGAAATGGGTAGCCTCTGCCAAGGTTGATGCTCCTATAGCACACCTTGCAAAGCATACTATCTTGCCTCTGGATGATGGTACATCCCTACGAGATCCCATGAAACGGAAGTTGGATGGTGCACTCAAGAAGCAGTTCTCTGTGATTGGAGAAAACTTAAAGGCAGCTACTGCTATGGTCTGCGTCTCCTGGGTCAAGCGCATATGGCTTACAGAGCTTGAAGACAAAATTGAGTCAAATGTCTCCAGGTCTAAATGGTTGAAAGAAGTTTCAACTATCAAAGAAGCAACAAACTATTCCTGTGAAGATTCCCTTGACATTATACGTTTTGTAGGTAGATCCTCAGCCCTTTCCATCTCTGCTCGCAGACCCCTATGGTTAAAACCTTGGAAGGCAGACACCACCTCCAAAAGCAAGCTGATTTCTTTGCCCTCCACAGGCTCCTCCCTCTTCGTTGAACACTTGGATGACATAATTAAGAAAGCCTCAGGAAGATAAAGCCCCTTCCTGCTGCAGGAAAGAAAACTAAGAGCTTCCCCAGCCCTTTCAGTCTTCTAGATCAGAGGTTTTCAACCCGTGCCCTCAGTGGCCACTAACAGGCCAAGACTTAGGAATTTCCCTGCTAGAACACAAGTATGTTGATCAGAGGCTCAGTCATATTGATTAACTCACCTGTGCTCTTAAAAGTAAATTCTCAAATCCTGGCCTGTTAGTAGCCACTGAGGGCATGGGTTGAGAACCACTGTCCTAGATACAGGAATCAGTCATTTCATGGCAACAGGAGTGGGACTCCAGTCGTCAGGAAGAACATAGAGGAAGATATTCCCAGAGAGGAGGTTTCAGGCATAATTATACCAAGAAGCCTCAATTTAAGTCAGAAAATCAGTGAGTCCCGGCGGACCCCAGTTCAGATCCCTGTAGGGGACAGAGTGGGATCTTTCCTCCCAATCTAGGAGACCCTGGCTCATCCAGATGCCCGGGTCTCTCAGATTCTGGAGCTGGGGTACCCGGTGGAGTTTCTATCTGCCCCTTCCTCTCTGAAATTCATCAGATCAAAGATCCTGACCAACCAGGTCAAAAGACAGGCATTTTGGACTTCAATCAACAACCTACTGGAACAAAAAGTCATAGAGAAAGTCCATGTCTGGGAAAAAGGTTCTGGGATCTATTCACCTTTCTTTCTTGTCCAAAAACACTCCAGGCTCTTCAGGACAATTCTAGACCTCAAGGACGTCAATACACGGATCAGACATGTCCACTTCAAAATGGAATCAGTAGAATCTGTCATCCAATCCCTGTCAACTGGAATGTTCCATCGACCTCAGGGACACTTACTACCACATCCCTGTTCACCCAGCACACAGAAAGTTTCTGTGCTTTGCAACCCAACAGGATCATTATCAATTTGCAGTTCTCACCTTTGGACTGTCATCTTCCCCCAGAGTCTTCACAAAAATTCTGGCACCTGCATTGGGATGTGTGAGTAATAGGGAATCAACATCTTGACTTATCTGGATGATCTTCTGATAATGGCTCCTTCACTCGAAATTTCGCAGACTCAGATGCAAATAGTCCTTCAGTTCCTGCAGGAGATTGGTTGGATTGTCAACCTAGAAAAGAGTCAACTGTTCCCTTCTCAGGTCTCCAGATAAACACAAGGGATTTCTCAGTCCAGTTATCAACAAAGAGAATAACCAAACTTCGAACAAAGACCTTAGTATTCTTGAAAAAGACATATCATTATGTTCAGGATTTCCAGAAACTAGTAGGTTTAATGTCATCAGCCACTCAAATTCTTCCATGGGAAAAATTACATCTACCTGCTCTTCAATCAAATTTCTTGAGCTACTGGAAACCAGACCATGGGAATCCTTTCCAAAGGATACCATTTTCTCAGTCAGCCAGACAACACCTTCATTGGTGGTTAAATCCAAGAACCCTCCAGAAAAGGAGCTCATTAGATGCTCCAAAGTGGGAAATCATATACACAGAAAATGATTCACACAAAACCGCTCAGGGGCTATGGAAAAGAAGGGAAAAATCCCTTCACATAAATATTCTGGAAACAAGATTTGTCAGAAGAACACTCCTCCATTTCCAGACACACCTCAAGGAGAGGAATGTCCTCATAAGAACAGACAACATTCTGACAGCAATGTACATAAAGAACCTAGGAGGTACCAGGAGCCAGGCTGTAAACAAAGAAATAAGGTGTTTCCTCCTTTGGACAGAAAAGCACTTAATTCAAATCTTGGCATCACACATTTCAGGAAAAGGCAACCTAGAGGCAGATTTCCTCAGTAGGCACAGACTGGACCAGGGAGAATGGTCCTGAACCAGGAAATTTTCAAACAGCTCACAACAAAGTGGGGTCAACCAGAAATCTACCTAATGGCAACAAGTGCAAATTCAAAAACCATCTTCTTTTCCAGATGGCAGGATCCGCATTCCCTGGGCCATGACGCCCTGACCTTTCCATGGCAATTCAGCCTGGCTTACATCTTTCCTCCCACTCCCCTACTCATGCAGGTGGTGAAGAAAATCCGAACAGACAAGGAAGAAGTGATAATAATTGCTCCAAACTGACGCAGGAGAATATGGTATTCTCACCTTGTCCAAATGTCAACAGAGGATCCATGGGAGCTGCCTCTGATGAAGGACCTTCTACATCAGGAGCCAGTTCTGCACAACAATCTCAGAATTTTACATCTAATGGCCTGGCAGCTGAGCGGGAATCTTTGAAGAGAAGCAGACTTTCATACCCTGTCATTGACACCATCCTTCAGGGATGAAAACCATCCACTTCAAAGGTCTATTACAGAGTCTGGTCTACCTTTGCGTGGTGTAATCAAAGACGGATATCTATTAAAGACATAGATGAGGCAGCGACTCTGAATTTTCTACAAGAGGGCTTTCAAGCAGGTCTCCGTCCAGCCTCTCTGAAAGTCCAACTCTCGGCTCTCCTAGCCAAGCCTTTGGCTGATCATGACCTGGTAAGGAGATTCACCTAGGCCATTGTTAAAGCCAAACCTACTATTTGAGAAATAGTAGCTCCATGGGACTTGAACCTAGTCTTTACTATACCTTCTCAACCTCAACCTTTTGAACCTATTGACAGCATTCCCCTTCAACTTCTGACCCTAAAAAAAAGGTTTTCCTCAATGCAGTAACCTCTGCCAGACGAGTAAAAGAGCTACAAGCCCTATCTTGTAAGTCTCCATTTTTATCCATTCATCCAGATAAAATTGTCCTTAGGGTCAAACCATCTTTCCACCCATTGATGTGGATTTCCACATCAATCAAGATATCATCTTACCTTCCTTTTGTAGTAACCCTACGAATCCTAAGGAAGCCTTTCTCCATCACCTGGATTTGATAAGATGCGTGTCAACTTACCTTCAAAGAACCACGGACTTTAGGTCCTCAGACTCACTGTTTGTATATTTTCAAGGCAGATTTAAAGGGAAAGCAATATCCAAATCATCCACTGCTAAATGGATAAAATAATGTATAAAGAAATGCAATGCAGAGTCCGGACTTGCAGCACCCTCCAACATTAAAGCACATTCCACCAGAGCCATGGCCGCGTCTTGGGCAAAATGGGCCCAGGCTTCCCCATTGGACATTTGCAAAGCAGCCACATGGTCCTCCATTTCCACCTTCATGAAACACTATCAGCTCGATGTTGATGCCAGCTTTGGCAGGAAGGTCCTGGAAGCTGTGGTGCACCACTAATGGGTAAGACTATATTCCCCACCCTTTTATGATTGGGTTATTGCTTTTAAGTCCCATTCTTAATGCCTTGGATGTATACAGAAAAAAATATATAAATTTACTTACTGATATTTAGCTTTCTTCTGTGTACCTCCAAGGCATCCCCACCAACTAATTCATATTCTCTAGTGTATTTACAGCTTTATCAAAAGAAAACTGAGGATGCTTTTATTGTCCACCTTTTTACACCTTTCACGATTGGTCCTACCCAGCTGGAGGGTAGAGACGTTCCCCATTCTTGAATCCTTGGAGGTACAGTGAGGGAAAAAAATTATTTGATCCCCTGCTGATTTTGTACGTTTGCCCACTGACAAAGAAATGATCAGTCTATAATTTTAATGGTAGGTTTATTTGAACAGTGAGAGACAGCATAACAACAAAAAAATCCTAAAAAACGCATTTCAAAAACGTTTTAAATTGATTTGCATTTTACTAAGTGAAATAAGTATTTGACCCCCATCGATCAGCAAGATTTCTGGCTCCCAGGTGTCTTTTATACAGTTAACAAGCTGAGATTAGGATCACTCTCTTAAAGGGAGTGCTTCTAATCTCAGCTTGTTACCTGTATAAAAGACACCTGTCCACAGAAGCAATCAATCAATCAATCAGATTCCAAACTCTCCACCATGGCCAAGACCAAAGAGCTGTCCAAGGATGTCAGGGACAAGATTGTAGACCTACACAAGGCTGGAATGGGCTACAAGACCATCGCCAAGCAGCTTGGTGAGAAGGTAATAACAGTTGGTGCGATTATTCGCAAATGGAAGAAACACAAAATAGCTGTCAATCTCCCTCGGTCTGGGGCTCCATGCAAGATCTCACCTAGTGGAGATCCAATGATCATGAGAACAGTGAGGAATCAGCCCAGAACTACACGGGAGGATTTTGTCAATGATCTCAAGGTAGCTGAGACCATAGTCACCAAGAAAACAATTGGTAACACACTACGCAGTGAAGGACTGAAATCCTGCAGCACCGCAAGGTCACCCTGCTCAGGAAAGCATATGTACAGGCCCGTCTGAACATCTTAACATCTGAATGATTAAGAGGAAAACTAGGTGAAAGTGTTGTGGTCAGATGAAACCAAAATCGAGCTCTCTGGCATCAACTCACTGTGTTTAGAGGAGGAGGAATGCTGCCTATGACCCCAAGAACACTATTCCCACCGTTAAACATGGAGGTGGAAATATTATGCTTTGGGGGTGTTTTTCTGCTAAGGGGACAGGAAAACTTCACTGCATCAAAGGGACGATGGACAGGGCCATGTACCGTCAAATCTTGGGTGAGAACCTCCTTCCCTCAGCCAGGGCATTGAAAATGGGTTGTGGATGGGTATTCCAGCATGACAATGACCCAAAACACACGGCCAAGGCAACAAAGGAGTGACTCAAGAAAAAGCACAGTAAGGTCCTGGAGTGGCCTAGTATCACAGTGCCTGTGATTCCTGTCACTCTCATCTATGGCAGACACTGATTTGCTGAGTTGGTTTGGCCCGCCCCCTGGTGACCTTTTTATACCTGGCTATCACTTCTGTCAGATGCCCTTTCGTGGTGTTTCTGAGCCAGTTATACTGTTGCTGTGTTCCTGTGTTCCGGATTCCTGTGTACCGATTCGGCTTGTCCTGACAATTCTCCAGTGTTCCTGCTTGTGTATGATCCGGTCCGTCTGACTACCACCCTTGGATCCTGACCCGGTTTGGCTGACGTTCCTGCTTGTGTATGACCCGGCTTGTATGACTACCTCCTACGTGCTCCGACCCGGCCTGGCTGACTTCCTGCTCCAAAGATCGACTTCCAGCTTGTTCCAGTGACCTGCGTTCCAGTTGTCGCCGCCGCAACATTATTATCCGCTGTTCCAGTCTTTGTATGGCTGTCTTGCCTGGTGTTACCCCGATCAGTGCAGTGATTCTACCTGTGCAGAGCTGTGTGCTTGTACGCCTCACTCATACGGCAGAGCCTTGCTGTACCGCTGAGAAGCCTCGAGTAAACGTGCCTTTTAACCCTAGCAGTGCTGCCTTGGTACCACTCTCGCTACTCAGTGTGAGCCTCGTTCACGGTGATACTCCTGCTGAGTTGGCCGCTCTTCGTCGGCAACTCTGTACATCCCTGCAGAGTATTCACATCCGTTGGGCCGGTTGGGTGCTTTTGGCTCTCTCTCTCTCATTGCAAATACTGGGCGATTCCGTTATACCGAGTAGTGGCAGGCAAAGGCTTCAGCTTCAGCAAATCTGTTAACTACGCCCGTGGGGCTATTGGCTCTTGTACGTCATATCCCAGTGTCCGGTTGAGTCCGAGGAGGCTTGGGAGCTCTTGCATTGCAGGCCGGTTCCAGCTACGCCCGTGGGGCTATTTTCACTCGCACCAGTAACAGTTCCAGTAGGTACGCCCGAGGGGGCTAAGTGGATTCCTGTTCTGCTTGTTACTGAACACCGTGGCGAGGCAGTCCTGTATCCAGTCTATGGTGAATGTTGTCTCCAGCACAGCTTAATAACACCCAGGGCGTGCCAAACCTCCACATCTGAGACTGACTGTTATCAAGGACTTAACCCTCTGTGGTTATATGCCATTCTACTGCCTTATATTTGTACATTTAATACATTTGTGCAATTACATTTGTATCTATCAGTCATCATTGCTGGTGTATATCAATCGCCACTAGAGGGCGGACCTTTGCCTTACCTTACTCTAAATAAATTGTGTTTTATTTCACACACTGGTCTGAGAGTCTTTAAAGGGATAGTAATACTTCGTTTTAACTTTATTTTATTTTGTAGGCATTAAAAAAACATGAAGAATGATATAAGTCTTATCTCTCAAACCTTTATGGTTTATGAGATATTCACAAGCAAAGTTCCCCTCCCCGCCCCTTTTACCTAGTGTAAGCCATCTCTTCTCAAATGTGAGTCTGGTTGTATGACAGGACAGATAACAGAAGGGGACAATTTTCTTTGTATGAAAACAATGAAAGCCCTTCCCCCCTTGACAAGTTTTTCAGCTTTTTCCCTTATCTTAATTGAAGATTTTCCCTCTCTGCAGTCTACCTGGGCATCTCCCTTCTGATCTGGTTGAACAGGGAAGGGATACTTTGTTTGTGAATATCTCTTAAACCATAAATGTCTGAGAGATAAGACTTTCATTCTTCATGTTTTTTTAATGCCTACAAAATAAAATAAAGTTAAAACGAAGTATTACTATCCCTTTAAAAACCGTTACAGTACGAAAGGGCCATGACCTCAGATGGTAAGGGTGAAAGTAATACACAGAACATCCATTGGAGAATGGATGCCCATGAGCAGCGAATAGACCAATTGGCACTGGCTCTACAGACGTTACTCGAACGTACAGTACATTTGGACAAGCCTAGTCCTATTCCGGTGGTCACCCCAGTCCTGACACCGGAAAATCCGCCTATAGTCCCCTCAGCTAACTCCAGAGGGTTAACGGCAGCAGCGCCGTTACCGTTAAGATATGATGGCGAACCCTCCCTTTGCAGGGGATTCATTAATCAATTGGAGATATTTTTGGAATTGGCACCCCAGGCATTTCCTAACAACCGTAGTAAGGTCGGCTTTATGATATCTCTGTTGACGGGCAAGGCGTTGGCATGGGCAAATGCGTTGTGGGAAAATGCCAGACCCTGCACACTGAAGTTTAGAGAATTCGTGTTGAAGTTCAGATGAGTGTTTGAGGTGCCTGGCAGGGCTGCCTCTGCTGCCAAAAGGCTGATGGAAATTCAGCAGGGCGATCGCACACTGGGCGATTATGCTATCGAGTTCCGGACCTTGGCAGCAGAGGTGGGCTGGAATGATGAGGCTTTACTGGCTGCCTTTACCCAGGGTCTCTCCGAGCAAATTAAGGATGAGATAGCCGCTCGTGATGTACCCAGCGATCTGGATGAGTACATCGATTATGTCATGCTTATAGACTCCCGCATCCGAGAGAGACGGTTGGCTAAGAGGGCTAAAGCAAAAAACTATGGCCAGACCAGTTTCCTTAACCCACCCACACCACCCGTTCTTCCTGAACGACCAGTTGATACTTCTGAACCTATGCAGTTAGGGTTCACCAGGCTCTCTAAGGAAGAGAGATTGTATCGTAGGAGGCAAGGCCTATGCCTATATTGTGGCAAACCAGGGCACCTTTTACGCAATTGTCCAGTTAGGCTGGGAAACGAACGCACCTAGGGTACCTTGGGGGACAGGCCCTAGGTGGTGTAGAACAGTCCCTAGATCCTAGCACCACTAAACCCACCATCCAGGTGGTATTCGCTTGGGCAGACAAGGTAATCGAGGTCCTGACATTGGTGGACTCCGGGGCAGCCGGTTACTTCATGGATCAGTCCTTTGCCGACTTGCATGGCATTCCTTTATGTAAAAAGGACTCTCCTGTAGCTAATGAGGCCATTGATGGCAGACCCCTGGAGCCTGCATTTATTACGTTTGAGACAATTCCAGTGACCATGACGGTGGGGGCTTGTCACAAAGAGCAAATTTGGTTTCAGATTATTCGTTCCCCGCACCACTCAGTTATTTTGGGGTTCCCATGGCTACAGGTACATAATCCTCAATTTGACTGGCAGAGATGTGAGGTTAACTCCTGGTCTGAATACTGTAATAAGAATTGTCTCTCTCTACCTGTCAAGATTATGTGTACCTCTCCGGCTGTGCCAACCGAATATGGGCAATTCAGTGACGTGTTTAGCAAAGGAGAGGCCAGCGCATTGCCTGAGCATAGGTCATATGATTGCGCCATTGATTTGCCTCCAGGTGCGATGCCCCCCAGGGGACGCACTTACCCACTGTCCTGTGAGGAGAATAAAGCTATGGAGGACTATATTGCTGATGGCCTTGAGAGGGGTATCATTCGTAAATCTACCTCTCCGGCAGGTGCCGGATTTTTCTTTGTGAAAAAGAAAAGTGGTGAACTCAGGCCATGCATTGACTATCGTGGGCTGAACAAGCTAATGCCTAAGAACGCCTATCCTATTCCACTTATTACAGAATTGTTTGACAGATTGAAGGGCTCTTCGATCTTTACTAAACTTGACCTGCGAGCCGCCTATAATCTGGTCAGAATTAAAGAAGGTAACGAGTGGAAAACGGCATTTAATACCAGAACAGGGCATTATGAATATCTGGTAATGCCATTCGGCCTATGCAATGCACCTGCAGTATTTCAGGAATTTATTAATGATATTTTACGTGACCTGCTCCAGTCTTGCGTGGTCGTATATATCTAGATGATATATTAATTCACTCTGCCAACCTCTCCCAACATATTAAGGATGTTTCAGAAGTCTTGCTCTGACTTCGTAAGCACAAGCTATTCTGTAAACTAGAAAAGTGCGAATTCCATACATCTCAAGTACCATTCCTGGGTTTCGTAATCTCCAAAAATGGCATTGCCATGGATCAGGAGAAGTTGGCAGCAGTCTTGCAATGGCCTCGTCCTAAAGGGTTAAAGGCCATCCAACGATTCTTAGGTTTTGCTATTATAGGAAGTTCATCCAGAACTTTTCCTTGATTGTAAAACCTTTGTCAGATTTGACTCATAAGGGCGCTTCTCCCTCTCAGTGGTCCGTGGCAGCTGAAAATGCATTTACTACCCTGAAATCTGCTTTTGCATCTGCTCCTGTACTGTCCCACCCTAATCCCTCCCTGCCATTTACTTTGGAGGTTGACACTTCAGAGGTTGGGGTTGGGGCAGTACTCTCCCAACGTCCTGTGGGAGGTGGCGCCTTGAGGCCTTGCGGCTTTTTCTCTAGGAAATTGTCTAGTGCACAGAGCCATTATGAGATTGGTGACAGGGAACTGTTGGCCATCATCCTAGCATTGAAGGAGTGGCGTCACCTTTTGGAAGGTACTCAGACTCCGGTACTTATCCTGACTGACCATAAGAATTTAACTTATCTCTCCGAAGCCAAAAGACTGTCCTCTCGACAAGCTAGGTGGGCACTTTTTTTGTCTCGATTTAATTTCCTAGTGTCTTACCTTCCTGGCTCAAAAAATATTAAAGCTGATGCGTTGTCTCGTCAGTTCGCTTCTGATACTGAGAGGGAGGAGGAACCTGTACCTATCATTCAGCCAGATCGCATTCTGGCCACTATCCGTACCACCATAACCTCGCCCCTGGGGGAGGAGATATTGGCATCACAATCAAGGGCACCCCCTGAGACCCCTGTGGGGAAGTGTTTCGTAGATGAGCCATTCCGTGTCCGTCTGTTGGAAACTTATCACGCTTCTAAAGCGGCTGGGCATATTGGTAGGGACCAACTAGTATGGTCTATTTCGCAATTATTTTGGTGGCCTACCCTGAGAGCCGATTGCGACGCTTTTACAGCAGCCTGTACCACCTGTGCCCGTGCCAAGACCCCTAGGCATCTCCCTGTGGGCTTACTACAACCGGTGCCCAACGGAGACCGCCCTTGGTCTCATATTTCCATTGACTTCTTGGGAGAATTACCGGCCTCTAGGGGTTATACGTTTATTCTTATGGTGGTCGATAGATTCTCCAAGATGGCACATTTTGTGCCACTGACTGGCCTTCCATCGGCCCAGGAATTGGCTGTAGTCTTTTCCAGAGAAGTGTTCCGCCTGCACGGAGTACCCAGAGTCATTGTCTCCGACCGTGGGAGTCAGTTCGTTTCTAGGTTCTGGAGGGCATCTTGTGGTCAGATGGGCATCCAATTGTCATTTTCTTCCTCCTACCATCCCCAGACTAATGGGGCCGCTGAGCGTGCCAATCAGGGACTGGAGCAGTTCCTACGCTGCTTTGTCACCGATCATCATGACAATTGGGCTGACCTGTTGCCACGGGCGGAGTTTGCCAGAAACTGTGCGGTTAATTCATCGTCCGGGAGCTCTCCGTTTCTCGTTAATTATGGGTTACAGCCTTGTCTGCTCCCGGACTCGTTCCAGGCACAGCAGATTCCTGCTCTGGACGAGCATTTGGCGCAACTTCGTTCCACTTGGGCACAGGTTCAGAGGTCCCTCAGTCAGTCATTTAGGCGGCAGCAACGGCACGCTAATCGGAGACGTCGTCCAGCGGTCTTATTTCAAGTTGGGGACAGGGTATGGCTGTCATCCAGAAACCTCAATTTACAAGTGCCCTCCAACAAACTGGCTCCCCGGTTTATCGGTCCATTTAAGATTATCCGCAAGATTAATCCGGTTTCTTATGCACTGGAACTTCCACCCTCAATGCACATTCACAATGTGTTCCATGTGTCGCTCCTGAAACCCTTGGTGTGCAATCGTTATACTACTACGCCAGTGATTCCTGGGCCGGTGGACGTCCAGGGCCAAGAAGAGTATGAGGTTCAGAGTATTATTGATTCTAGGAGATTTAGAGGAAAGCTGCAATATTTGGTCCATTGGAAGGGCTATGGCCCTGAGGAACGTTCTTGGGTGGATCAATGGGACCTCCATGCGCCTAGACTAGTACGCAGCTTTCACTCTAAATATCCTTTGAAACCCAGGCCTCAGACAGGGAGAGGGGGTCTTTGAGAGGGGGGTACTATCACAGTGCCTGTGATTCCTGTCACTCTCATCTATGGCAGACACTGATTTGCTGAGTTGGTTTGGCCCGCCCCCTGGTGACCTTTTTATACCTGGCTATCACTTCTGTCAGATGCCCATTCGTGGTGTTTCTGAGCCAGTTATACTGTTGCTGTGTTCCTGTGTTCCGGATTCCTGTGTACCGATTCGGCTTGTCCTGACTATTCTCCAGTGTTCCTACTTGTGTATGATCCGGTCCGTCTGACTACCACCCTTGGATCCTGACCCGGTTTGGCTGACGTTCCTGCTTGTGTATGACCCGGCTTGTATGACTACCTCCTACGTGCTCCAACCCGGCCTGGCTGACTTCCTGCTCTGAAGATCGCCGCCGCGACATTATTATCCGCTGTTCCAGTCTTTGTATGGCTGTCTTGCCTGGTGTTACCCCGATCAGTGCAGTGATTCTACCTGTGCAGAGCTGTGTGCTTGTACGCCTCACTCATACGGCAGAGCCTTGCTGTACCGCTGAAAAGCCTCGAGTAAACATGCATTTTAACCCTAGCAGTGCTGCCTTGGTACCACTCTCGCTACTCAGTGTGAGCCTCGTTCACGGTGATACTCCTGCTGAGTTGGCCGCTCTCCGTCGGCAACTCTGTACATCCCTGCAGAGTATTCACATCCGTTAGGCCGGTTGGGCGCTTTTGGCTCTCTCTCTCTCATTGCAAATACTGGGCGATTCCGTTATACCGAGTAGTGGCAGGCAAAGGCTTCAGCTTCAGCAAATCCGTTAACTACGCCGTGGGGCTATTGGCTCTTGTACGTCATATCCCAGTGTCCGGTTGAGTCCGAGGAGGCTTGGGAGCTCTTGCATTGCAGGCCGGTTCCAGCTACGCCCGTGGGGCTATTTTCACTCTCACCAACAGTAACAGTTCCAGTAGGTACGCCCGAGGGGGCTAAGTGGATTCCTGTTCTGCTTGTTACTGAACACCGTGGCGAGGCAGTCCTGTATCCAGTCTATGGTGAATGTTGTCTCCAGCACAGCTTAATAACACCCAGGGCGTGCCAAACCTCCACATCTGAGACTGACTGTTATCAAGGACTTAACCCTCTGTGGTTATATGCCATTCTACTGCCTTATATTTGTACATTTAATACATTTGTGCAATTACATTTGTATCTATCAGTCATCATTGCTGGTGTATATCAATCGCCACTAGAGGGCGGACCTTTGCCTTACCTTACTCTAAATAAATTGTGTTTTATTTCACACACTGGTCTGAGAGTCTTTAAAAACCGTTACACCTAGCCAGTCTCCAGACCTTAATCCCGTAGAAAATCTGTGGAGGGAGCTGAAGGTTCGAATTGCTGTTACGGTTGTGTTACGGTTTTCTGACACTCAGACCAGGGTATGAAGTAAAAACACAGTTTTATTGAAAATAAAAACAATGCCCCTAGAGGCCAGTACAGAAATAGCAATAATGGCAATAATGACAAAGTGAATGCACACAATGATAGTGATAGGTGCTTATGAATGGATAGGGAGTATTCCCGCAAAGGGTTAACAAATGAAATGGGTGAGATATAACAAGATTGGCCAACGCCCGGGATAAATAGCAGTCTCTGGAACACAGTCTCTCAAAGCTGGATAGAGAAGTAACTGCACTGATTACACTCTCAAGTTGGTATAGTAGCGCAACAAAGTCCAGAGCTGAGCCGGTACCACCACCGTGGGCTACAGAGGAATGCTATTGCCACGCTGTAGTGATCAGAACCAAAATCGCCCTTAACTGGAAAAGTAGTAACCCTGCTTGTGCCACTTGGATTGTGCCCTGACACCCCTTGGATGCTGTACTGATGGTGACTGCACAAGCTGTAGTAGAGCCGGCGTCCTCTGGAGAGCAATGGGAATGTACCTTCAGCGTCTGTGGCCCTGAGCCAGAATATGAGCACGGAACAGACAAGGCTCTGATGGTGAATGAGAGACACACAGAAGCACTCAGAGGAAAGGCTCACGTCAGAAAACGTATGCTTGGCAAGATATATCGGAGGCACTAGACCGGAGACTACAGGCACTGCAAGGGTTAAGTGGTTCTGCACAAGAGCGAGTACCTTGGCAACCAGCAGAAGGCAAAGCAACCTCAGGCTACAGCTACTGACAAGTGAGAGGAACAGTGAGTCGCTTAAACAGTTCAGAATGTCGCCGAGGCGACCGGAATGATGCAGGAACACTGGAACAGCAGGCAGAACCGGAATGGTGACTGGAACTACAGGCAAGCCGGATTGGCAACCGGAACAGCAGGCAGAACCGGGAAGGTAACTGGAACAGCAGACAGGCCGGAATAGCAACCGGAACAGCAGGCAGGACCGGAACAGTACTGGAACCGCAGACAGGCCGGAATAGCAACCGGAACAGCAGGCAGGACCGGAACAGTACCGGAACAGCGGACAGGCCGGAATGAATCACAGAGCAGGGTCGTCAGCCAGAGCCGAGTCAAGTCACGGAGCACGGTCATCATCCAGAGCCAGGTCAATTCACGGAGCAGGGTCGTCAGCCAGAGCCAGGTCAAATCACGGAGCAGGGTCGTCAGCCAGAACCGGGTCAAAATCACGGAGCAGAATCAGGAGAAGAGTCAGACTAGCCAGTCGGTACACAGGAGGCACAGGAATATGGCAACAAGGCGCAGCAACAGGAACACCACGAAAGGGCAACTGACGAGTGCCCAAGCTCCAGCATATAACGGCACATCCTGGGCGGGCCAATCAGTCTCCACCAATTTACAGGCAAATCATGTCAGATTGGCAGAAAGACACGGGGACCGTGATAGTACCCCCCTCTCAAAGACCCCCTCCCCTGCTGGGGGGGTCTGGGTTTCTGTGGAAATTTAAAGTGAAAGTTGCGCAATAATCGTGGAGCATGGAGGTCCCTGTGGTCAACCCAAGAGCGCTCCTCAGGCCCATACACTTTCCAGTGGACCAAATATTGCAACTTGCTTCTAAATCTTCTGGAGTCAATGATACTCTGAACTTCGTATTCCTCTTGGCCCTGCACCTCCACCGGCCCAGGAACCACCGGAGTGGTAGTATAGCGGTTGCAAACCAAGGGCTTTAACAATGACACATGGAACACATTGTGAATACGCATAGTGTTAGGAAGTTCCAAATCGTATGAACCGGGGGGGCCAGCTTGTTCGAGGGCACTTGTAAGTTGAGATTCCTGGAGGAAAGCCATACCCTGTCCCCAACCTGGAAGGAAACCGCTGGCAGCAGTCTGCGATTGGCATGCCGCTGATATCTGTGGAAGGACTGACTGAGGGACCTTTGTACTTGTGCCCAAGTGGAGCGGAGCTGCTCCATGTGCTCATCCAGAGCCGGAATCTGTTGGGACTGAAATGAGTCTGGGAGTAGACAGGGTTGGAACCCATAATTAACAAGGAACGGAGAGCTCCCAGACGATGAATTAACCGCACAGTTCCTGGCGAACTCTGCCCACGGCAACAGGTCGGCCCAGTTATCATGATGATCAGTCACAAAGCAGCGTAAAAACTGCTCCAGTCCCTGATTGGCACGCTCAGCTGCTCCATTGGTCTGGGGATGGTAGGCGGATGAAAAGGACAATTGAATGCCCATCTGGCCACAGAATGCCCTCCAGAATCTCGACACGAATTGACTCCCCCGGTCGGACACTATCACTCTAGGAACCCCGTGCAAGCGGAATACTTCTCTGGCAAAAATTAATGCCAACTCCTGGGCCGAGGGAAGACCAGAGAGGGGCACGAAGTGAGCCATTTTAGAGAACCTGTCCACCACCATAAGAATGAATGTATAGCCCTTAGAATTAGGCAGCTCTCCCAAGAAATCTATAGAAATGTGGGACCAAGGACGGTCACCATTAGGCACCGGTTGTAGCAGTCCCACTGGGAGATGCCTAGGAGTCTTGGCACGGGCATAGGTGGTACAAGCAGCAGTAAATGCAGAGCAGTCGGCCTTCAGTGAAGGCCATCAGAATGTTCGAGATAATGACCATGCCAACTGATCTCTGCCAATGTGCCCAGCTGCCTTAGATGAGTGATAGGGCTCAAGTAATCTAGTACGGAAAGGCTCGTCCACAAAACACTTGCCAGCTGGGGTTTCCGGAGGTGCATGCCCTTGAGATCCCAAGATTTGCTCTCCCAGTGGCGAAGTGATGCTGGTACGAATAGTAGCCAGAATCCTATCTGGCTGAATTATGGGGACCGGGGCCTCATCCCTCTCAATGTCTGTGCAGAATTGTCTCGACAGGGCATCTGCCTTAATATTCTTGGACCCAGGCAGATATGACACTATGAAATTAAATCTGGACAGAAATAGAGCCCATTGAGCCTGGCGAGATGACAGCCTTTTGGCCTCGGATAAGTAAATCAAGTTCTTATGGTCCGTGAGGATTAATACTGGGGTCCTTGTGCCTTCCAGAAGATGTCGCCATTCTTTTAATGCCAGGAGGATAGCCAATAACTCCCTATCACCAATTTTGTAATGGCTCTGGGCACTAGACAGTTTCTTGGAAAAGAATCCACACGGCCTCAGGTTACCCCCTTCCTTAGGGCGTTGGGAGAGAACTGCCCCTACCCCAGACTCAGAGGCATCAACCTCTAGTGTGAACGGTAGGGCGGGGTTAGGGTGGGATAATATAGGGGCAGATGCAAATGCCTTCTTGAGGGTTTCAAAGGCCATCTCAGCTGCCTCAGACCATTGAGAGGGATTCGCACCCTTATGCGTCAGGTCAGACAGAGGTTTAGTAACGGTGGAAAACTTCTGAATACATTTTCTGTAATAGTTGGCAAAGCCTAGAAACCTTTGAATAGCTTTTAACCCCTTGGGTCGTGGCCAACATAGGACTGCAGCCAACTTCTCTTGGTCCATGGCTATGCCATCCTTAGATATGACAAAACCCAAGAAGGGTACTTGGGAACAGTGAAATTCACATTTCTCTAGTTTGCAGAACAACTTGTTCTTGCGTAATCTGAGTAAAACTTCGGAAACATCCTGGATGTGTTGGGTTAAACTAGCAGAATGGATCAATATATCGTCCAGGTACACGACCACACAAGACTGTAACAAGTCGCGGAGGATGTCGTTAATGAACTCTTGGAATACGGCAGGTGCATTACATAATCCGAATGGCATAACAAGATATTCGTAGTGGCCTGACCTAGTATTGAATGCCGTCTTCCACTCATCACCGGCCCTGATTCTTATTAGGTTGTAGGCGGCACGTAGATCGAGTTTCGTAAAGATAGAGGAGCCTTTCAACCTGTCAAATAACTCTGTGATGAGTGGAATGGGATAAGCATTTTTGGACATTAACTTATTGAGTCCAAGGTAGTCAATACACGGTCGTAACTCGCCACTCTTCTTCACGAAAAAGAACCCTGCACCTGCCGGGGAGGATGATTTATGAATAATCCCTCGTGTGAGGGCATCCTCAATGTATTCCTCCATGGCCCTAGTCTCCTCACAGGACAATGGGTATGTCCTACCCCTCGGTGGCACCACTCCCGGGGGCAGATCAATAGCGCAATCATATGCCCGATGCTATGGCAATGCGCTGGCCTCACCCTTACTGAATACGTCGCAGAACTCGCTGTATTCTGCTGGCACAGAAGGAGAGGTACACAATATCCTGACAGGACGAGACAGACAGTTATCAGAGCAATGATTGGACAATGACTTAATTTCATGTTTGCCAGTCAAACTGGGGATTATGCAGCATTAACCAAGGGAACCCCAGAATGACCGCATGATGGGGTGAATAAATAATCTGAAAACGAACCTCCTCCTTATGGAGGGCCCCAACAGACATAACGAGTAGAGTAGTCTCCATGGTAACAGAGCTGGTTCGAGGGGTCTGCCATCAATAGCCTCAATGGCTAGCGGAGTATCTCTTTTAGACAAAGGAATATTGTGTCTTTGCGCAAATGCCCGATCCATGAAATAGCCTGCTGCGCCAGAATCTACCAGTGCTAGTACCTCCACAGCTTGGTCACCTAGGAGAAAACTCACCGGAATGGTGGGTTTCTTGTAGTCAGTATCTGGGGACGATTGTATACCACCTAGGGCCTGTCCCCCAAGGTACCCTAGGTGCGTGCGTTTCCCGGACGTACCGGGCAAGTATTTAATAAATGCCCCTTTTTGCCACAATATAGGCATAACCCTTGTCTTTTGCGGTGAGCCCTCTCCTCCTTAGACAGCCTGGTAAAGCCAATCTGCATAGGCTCCCCTGTCTCAAGCGCCCGGTCAGGAGGAATGGGAGGAGAGGGTGTGTTAAAAGACCTCTCGTGCCCATAGGTCTTGGAACTAGCCCTTTTAGTCAATCGCCTCTCACGCATGCGGGTGTCAATGAGTATCACATAGTTTATATGCTCATCTAGATCAGTAGGTACCTCCCTGGCAGCAATCTCATCCTTAATGGAGTCGGATAGGCCCTGTGAAAAGGCTGCCAGGAGTGCCTCATTATTCCAGGCTACTTCTGCTGCTAGAATCCGAAATTCTATAGCATACTCTGCCACAGTGCGGTCGCCCATCTGTATTACCATCAATTTTTTTGCCGCAGAGATAGCTCGCCCATGTAACTCAAATACTCTGCGAAACTGTTTGACAAATTCGGTAAAGCTTAGAGTACAAGGTTTAGCCTGCTCCCATAATGGATTAGCCCATGCCAGGGCTTTGCCAGTTAGTAGAGATATCATGAACCCCACCTTGCTACTGTTATTTGGGAAAGCATGGGGTGTAAGTTCTAGGAATATCTCTAGTTGATTCAGGAAACCTCTGCACAGTGTGGGTTCACCATCGTATCTTAACAGTAACGGCGCCGCCGCCGTAAAACTTCTAGAGGGTGCCAACAATTGCCCAGTATTATTGTCCGGTGTCATAACTGGGGGAACCACCGGATTTTGATTCGGTTTATCGAGGTGTACCGCACATTCAAGCAAGGTTTGCATGGCCAGCGCCAATTGGTCTAGGCGTTGCTCGTGAACATCCATCCTCCAGTGGAGGTTCTGTGTATTACTGTCACTTTTCCCGTCTGAGGTCATGGCCCTTTCGTACTGTTACGGTTTTCTGACACTCAGACCAGGGTATGAAGTAAAAACACAGTTTTATTGAAAATAAAAACAATGCCCCTAGAGGCCAGCACAGAAATAGCAATAATGGCAATAATGACAAAGTGAATGCACACAATGATAGTGATAGGTGCTTATGAATGGATAGGGAGTATTCCCCCAAAGGATTAACAAATGAAATGGGTGAGATATGACAAGATTGGCCAACACCCGGGATAAATAGCAGTCTCTGGAACACAGTCTCTCAAAGCTGGATAGAGAAGTAACTGCACTGATTACACTCTCAAGTTGGTATAGTAGCGCAACAAAGTCCAGAGCTGAGCCAGTACCACCACCGTGGGCTAGAGGAATGCTATTGCCACGCTGTAGTGATCAGAACCAAAATCGCCCTTAACTGGAAAAGTAGTAACCCTGCGTGTGCCACTTGGATTGTGCCCTGACACCCCTTGGGTGCTGTACTGATGGTGACTGCACAAGCTGTAGTAGAGCCGGCGTCCTCTGGAGTGCAATGGGAATGTAACTTCAGCGTCTGTGGCCCTGAGCCAAAATATGAGCACGGAACGGACAAGGCTCTGATGGTGAATGAGAGACACACAGAAGCACTCAGAGGAAAGGCTCACGTCAGAAAACGTATGCTTGGCAAGATATATCGGAGGCACTAGACCGGAGACTACAGGCACTGCAAGGGTTAAGTGGTTCTGCACAAGAGCGAGTACCTTGGCAACCAGCAGAAGGCAAAGAAACCTCAGGCTACAGCTACTGACAAGTGAGAGGAACAGTGAGTCGCTTAAACAGTTCAGAATGTCGCTGAGGCGACCGGAATGATGCAGGAACACTGGAACAGCAGGCAGAACCGGAATGGTGACTGGAACTACAGGCAAGCCGGATTGGCAACCGGAACAGCAGGCAGGACCGGAACAGTACTGGAACCGCAGACAGGCCGGAATAGCAACCGGAACAGCAGGCAGGACCGGAACAGTACCGGAACAGCGGACAGGCCGGAATGAATCACAGAGCAGGGTCGTCAGCCAGAACCGGGTCAAGTCACGGAGCACGGTCGTCATCCAGAGCCAGGTCAAATCACGGAGCAGGGTCGTCAGCCAGAACCGGGTCAAAATCACGGAGCAGAATCAGGAGAAGAGTCAGACTAGCCGGTTGGTACACAGGAGGCACAGGAATATGGCAACAAGGCGCAGCAACAGGAACACCAAGAAAGGGCAACTGACGAGTGCCCAAGCTCCAGCATATAACGACACATCCTGGGCGGGCCAATCAGTCTCCACCAATGCACAGGCAAATCATGTCAGATTGACAGAAAGACACGGGGACTGTGATAGGTTGGCAAGCAAGACAAGGAGTCAGACGGTATAGTTAAGATCACCTTTATTAGAAATATATAAATAATAATGCAAATAACAAATAAAACACAGAGGGTGATCAAAGCGGCAAGCACTGTATCAGAAATAGCAGTCTTCCAATAGATCCACCACACTCTCCGAGACTAGGCCTCAGCCCACTAGAGTGTTGTGGCAAAAGGTAACGCCCAGAAGTAGCACTGATTCAGCCTGCAGTCAGTCTAAGAGAGGAGTCTCAATATTGTACGCAACCACGGAGACTACTGACTCACGCCTGCAGTCAATAGCTAGGAGTCTGATAGAGCCCCAGGTCAGTACTAGGAAGGATGTCTGTGGAAAGGGACCAACACACAGAGAGAACAGACAGAGCCCTCTAGTAAGCACCAGATAGGATAGTCAGACAAACCAGGTCATACATGGAGCAGGTAGTCAGTTAGAGCCACAGGTGTGCACCAGATAGGAT
This sequence comes from Rhinophrynus dorsalis, assembly GCA_037306005.1. NCBI lineage: Eukaryota > Metazoa > Chordata > Amphibia > Anura > Rhinophrynidae > Rhinophrynus > Rhinophrynus dorsalis. The sequence goes on along the minus strand of CM074719.1, from coordinate 266,745,508 downwards.
ATCCACTGAAGCGTAGGTATGTTGGATGCGCAGTGGACAGAGCCCCAGGTCAACACCAGAGTGGGTAGGCAGACAAGCCAGGTCATACAAGGAACGGGTAGTCAGCTACAGCCACAGGTTTGCACCAGAAAAAATGTCTAAGCCAAATCGGAACGCACAAGAAGAATGGTCATACAGAGCCACAGGTCAACACCAGAATAGATGGACAGACAAGCAGGGTCATACACAGGAATCAGGAATACCAAATAAATGAACTGCTCAGAACAACAAGGTAAGGGTAACTGAGTCAGGACTCAGTCTGCCCTTTAAACCCCTTCTCAGGAAGTACGTAGGAGGAGGAGCAGCTCAGAGTGAGGAAGTAGGTAGGAGGATATTACAGGCCTCAAACACATAAAACAGAGGCCTGCAGCATGCTGAAGCCTCGCGTCTGCAGATGACGCATCTAGCACTGATGCGTCCAACCGCTTGTGGAAATGACGCTGGAGCATCATTGTGAGCATCGCCAGAAGCGGTGGCACTACAAGGTACTGTGACAGTACCAGCCCTTCAAAGACCCCTCCTCTGAGGGACCAGACCAGGTTTGTCAGGGAAACGTGCATGGAATCTGCACACCAGGAGAGGAGCTTAAACATCAGCAGCGATCCGGGAGCACTGCTCCGGACCATATCCATTCCAATGGATAAAATACTGTAAGCACCCTCTAACCATACGGGAGTCCAGAATACTTTGTACCTCATATTCCTCGTGATCTGCAGCTATCACGGGAGCAGGAAGGACAGGAGCGGAGGTTGCAAACCAAGGGCTTTAACAGGGAAACATGGAATACATTGTGTATGCACGAGGGCTGGTAGGTCCAATGCATAAGCCACGGGTTAATTTTGCGCAACACCCGGAAGGGGCCAACAAATCGAGGAGCCAATTTATTACATGGGACCTGAAGGTGCAAGTTACGGGAAGACAACCACACTTTGTCTCCAACCTGGAAGGTCGGTGCCGGCAATAGTCTATGGTCAGCCTGCCTTTTTTGTCGCTGCACAGAGCCATGTAGGGTATGCTGTACCCGAACCCAAGAGAAACGGAGTGCCTGCAAATGCTCATCAACAGCCGGAATTGCTTGTGCTTGGAAGAACTCAGGAAGGACCAAGGGTTGGAATCCATAGTAGCCCAGGAACGGGGAACTCTGAGTAGAAGAGTTAACAGCACAATTTCTGGCAAACTCTGCCCAAGGTAACAGGGGAGCCCAATTGTCATGGTGGTCAGAGCTATAGCAGCGGAGGAATTGTTCTAAGGCTTGGTTTGACCTTTCTGCTGCACCATTGGATTGCGGGTGGTATGCAGAGGAGTACACTAATTGAATTCCCATTTGAGCACAGAAGCACCTCCAGAAGTGGGACACAAACTGCCTCTATCAGACACGATCACTTTAGGTATGCCATGGAGTCAGAACACCTCCCTGGCGAATACCACCGCCAATTCCTGCGCGGATGGCATGTCCTTGAGTGGCACAAAGCAAGCCATTTTAGAAAATTTGTCCACAATCATTAGTATGACTGTACAGCCCATGGACCTAGGAAGGTCAACGATAAAATCGATGGACAAGTGTGACCAGGGACATTCCCCGTTGGCCACTGGCTGGAGCAAGCCTACCGGTAGGTGTCAGGGTGATTTTGTTTTGGGCGCACGTGGTGCAGTCTGTGGTAAAAGCAGCACAATCTGAACGAAGGCTCGGCCACCAGAATATTCTAAACAAAGACCAAATCAATTGGTCGAGCCCAATATGATCAGCGATTTTGGAGGAATGATATGTATCGAGAATTTTTATACAAAACTGAGCTGGCACAAAACATCTCCCACTAGGAGTCTCTGCTGGGGCAGATGCTTGGGCAGCCAGTATCTCTTCTCCCAGAGCAGAAGTAATACAGATACGTATGGTAGCAAGGATGCGATCAGCTGGAATGATCAGAGCAGGAGGAACCTCCTCCTTGGACATTTTATAAAATTGTCGTGACAGGGAGTCAGCTTTTACATTCTTAGAGCCAGGGAGGTACAAAACCAAAAAATTGAACCTGGATAGGAACAATGAGCACCTGGCTTGACGGGAAGACAGCCGTTTGGCTTCAGAAAAGTACGAGAGATTCTTGTGGTCAGTAAGAATCAGAATGGGGGAACTGGTACCCTCTAAGAGATGACGCCACTCTTTCAATGCCAAAATGATGGCCATTAACTCTCTGTCACCAATCTGATAGACCATCTCTGCCTTGGACAGTTTTTTAGAGAAGTAGCCTCAAGGGTGTAAGGCCTGTCCTGGGGCTGATCGTTGAGGTCGCCTACTCCAATCTCTGATGCATCAACTTCCAGGGTAATTAGCAGGACGGGATTAGGATGCACCAGAATCGGGACCACAGTAAACGCTGCTTTGAGGTTCTCAAAGGCTAACAGCTCACTGGAAGACCATTCCAACACTTTGACCCCTTTCCGCACCATATCAGTGATTGGTTTGACAGTGGTCGAAATTGTTTTTTATAAATTTTCGGTAATAGTAAGTGAAGCCTAAAAATCTTTGAATCACCTTCAGTCCCTCCGGACGAGGCCACTGAACCACTGTGGATCGTTTTTTGGGGTCCATGGTGGACCCTGATGCGGACATAACATACACTAGAAAGATAATGTGGGTTTTATGAAACTTACATTTTTCCAGCTTGAAAAACAAGTTGTTTTTTCTCAAAAGCATAATGACCTTGGATACATCCGAGTAGTGAGTCTCCACCGTAGCAGGATGAATAAAGATGTCATCCAGATATACTACAACGCAGCTTTGCAAAAGTTCTCTCAGAATATCATTTATGAATTCTTGGAAGACAGCGGGAGCATTGCACAGGCCAAAGGGCATGATCAGGTATTCATAATGCCCGCTTCGGGTGTTAAAAGCGGTCTTCCATTCATGGCCTTCTTTTATCCTGAACAAATTGTAAGCTGCCCTCAAATCCAGCTTAGTAAATACTGTAGAACCTTTGAGGCAGTCAAACAGTTCAGTAATCAATGGTATAGCGTAAGCATTTTTTACCATCAACTTGTATAAGCCCCGAAAATTGATACATGGGCGCAACTCTCCGTCTTTCTTTTTGACAAAAAAAAATCCCACACCCACAGGGGAAGAGGATTTCCGAATGATGCCTCTCTCCAGGGCATCGGCAACATACTCATCCATGACCTTGTTCTCCTCCACAGACAGAGGGTATGTACAGCCCCAGGGAGGGGTAGTACCAGGTAGTAACTCAATCGTACGGTCTGTGGGGAGGTAATGCTCCGGCTTGAATCTTGTTAAATATGTCAGAAAACAGTGAGTAGGCCTCCGGTAGTCTGGTAGGCCATGAGACTCTGTACAAGCCAGTCTGATCGGAAGAGAAAGACACGCCTCATCACAGTGAGTCCCCCAAGACAAAATTTCACACATACTCCAGTCAATTTTAGGGCTATGTTTTTGCAACCACTGGAACCCTAGAACGATGGCATAGTGCGGAGAGTTAATCACCTGGAAGTTCAGGGTTTCTTTATGCAGGGCTCCCACACTCAGGGTAAGTGGGGCAGTCTCGTGAGTAATGTGTGATGGCAGCAGGGGTCTGCCATCAATAGCTCCAACAGCCAAAGGGGAGTCACATGGCTGCAATGGAATGCCATAACGTTCAGCAAAGGCGGCGTCCACAAAATAACCTGCCGCTCCAGAGTCTATCAGGGCAGACACAGAAATAGACTCCTCAGCCCAGGATAGGACTATGTAGAGCAAGGGTTTAGCCTGAGAGGTCTCAGGGAACTGAGATATGCCACCTATGATCTGACCCTGACAGGATCTTAGGTGCAAGCATTTCCCCAGATGTACCGGGCATGAGTTCAATAGGTGACCATGCTTCCCGCAGTAGAGACATAATCCATCTCTCCTTCTAAAGGCCCTCTCCGCAGCTGAGAGCCGGATAACCCCCACTTGCATTGGTTCGCTACCCAAAGAGTAAGAACCTGGAGGCATGGGAGGTGATGGAGGACAGGGTGGGCAAGTTACATTATCGGACATACTGGTAGGATGCCTCCGCAGGCGCTCCATAAATGAAGGTCTCTCCTGGACCCGTGTATCTATGAGGATGATAAAGGATATCACCTCATTCAGACTTTTCGGTAAGTCATGAGCAGCAATCTCATCCTTCATATAATCGCAAAGCCCTTGGGAAAACGCGGCTATCAGAGCCTCATTGTTCCACCCTACTTTGGCTGCTAGGGTTTGGAACTCAACTGCGTATTCTGCCACCGTGCGGTTACCCTGGCGTATAGTCATCAGCTGTTTGGAGGCCAAGGTCCCACGACCTGGCATATCAAATACTCGTCTAAAGGAGGCCACAAATTCTGTGAAATTGTATATTATGGGTTTCTCCGTCTCCGATAAAGGATTCGCCCAAGCCAATGCTTTGCCAGCAAAGAGAGAAATCATTAGCCCAACCCTGTTGCTCTCAGCAGAGAAGGCATGAGGAAGCCTCTCAAGGTAAATGCCCAACTGGTTTAGGAATCCGCGACATAACTCAGGTTCCCCACTATAGCATTGTGGGAGTGGAGCGGATCCAGTTAACCCTCTCACTAATCCTTCATCAGAGACGGTAGCAGCTGTAGGTACCGAAGGAGAAATTGGGGTGGACACTGGCTGTGGGTTATAGTGTTTCAAGTGAGCAGTTCTGCCAACTGACCAATACATTAATCCTGATCCTGCATTCTGTCAAAAATTTTCTGTAAAGGAAGATCACTATCACCGTCTGTAGTCATGATCCTTACATACTGTTATGGTTGGCAAGCAAGACAAGGAGTCAGACGGTATAGTTAAGATCACCTTTATTAGAAATATATAAATAGTAATGCAAATAACAAACAACACACAGAGGGTGATCAAAGAGGCAAGCACTGTATCAGAAATAGCAGTCTTCCAATAGATCCACCACACTCTCCGAGACTAGGCCTCAGCCCACTGGAGTCTCGTGGTAAAAGGTAACGCCCAGAGGTAGCACTGACTCAGCCTGTAGTCAGTCTAGGAGAGGAGTCTCAATATCATATGCAACCACGGAGACTACTGACTCACGCCTGCAGTCAATAGCTAGGAGTCTGATAGAGCCCCAGGTCAGTACTAGGAAGGATGTCTGTGGAAAGGGACCAACACGCGGAGCGAACAGATAGAGCCCTCTAGTAAGCATCAGGTAGGATAGTCAGCCAAGTCAGGTCATACATGGAGCAGGTAGTCAGCCAGAGCCACAGGTGTGCACCACATAGGATATCCACTGAAGCGTAGGTATGCTGGATGTGCAGTGGACAGAGCTCCAGGTCAACACCAGAGTGGGTAGTCAGACAAGCCAGGTCATACATGGAGCGGGTAGTCAGCTAGAGCCACAGATTTGCACCAGAAAGGATGTCTAAGCCAAATCGGAACGCACAAGGAGAATGGTCAGACAGAGCCACAGGTCAACACCAGAATGGATGGACAGACAAGCCAGGTCACACACAGGAATCAGGAATACCAAATAAATGAACTGCTCAGAACAACAACGTAAGGGTAACTGAGTCAGGAATCAGTCTGCCCTTTAAACCCCTCCTCAGGACGTAGGTAAGAGGAAGAGCAGCTCAGAGGGAGGAAGTAGGTAGGAGGAGACTACAGGCCTCAAACACATAAAACAGAGTCTTGCAGCATGCTGAAGCCACGTGCCTGCAGATGACGCATCAAGCATTGATGCGTCCAACCGCTCATGGAAATGACGCTGGAGCGTCATTGTGAGCATCGCCAGAAGAGGCAGCGCTACAAGGTACTGTGACAGTTGCCAAATGTCAGCCTCGAAACCTTAATGACTTGGAAAGGATCTGCAAAGAGGAGTGGGACAAAATCGCTCCTGAGATGTGTGCAAATCTGGTGGCCAACTACAAGAAACGTCTGACCTCTGTGATTGCCAACAAGGGTTTTGCCACCAAGTACTAAGTCATGGTTTGCAAAGGAGTCAAATATGTATTTCACTCAGTAAAATGCAAATCAATTTATAACTTTTTTGAAATGCGTTTTTCAGGATTTTTTTGGTCTGTCTCTCACTGTTCAAATAAACCTAACATTAAAATTATAGACTAGTCAGTGGGCACATGTACAAAATCATCAGGAGATCAAATAATTTTTTCCCTCACTGTACACATAAGAAAGCTAAGTAAATGTATATATTTTTATAGTTATTGAGCTGTTTTAGGGTAGTTTTACCATGTAATCACTAGAATGTGCATATTAGTTCATTATGTTGAAAATATCCTTTTGCACTCCAGTTAATTAGGGCTTTGGATAAATTTTGTGTGCCAATTTATACTAGGCAGGCACGCTGCAGGTCCCAATAATCAGAAAAATAGAAAATAAAAGAAGATCGAACAGTGAACTGTGTCTATAAAGTAGCTGAAGTTCTACAGTGAAAAAGCACAGAACTTATGTACCCTATAGACTACTGTGTAGGGACTAGTTCAGTACTATTAGATCCAAAATATTTGATATATGTTGTAAATAATTAGCCCCTTAAGGACCCATGATGGATATGTACTTCATGGAATTCAGGGGTCCTCATGTAGCTGCACTCCGTTTGGGGACCTCTGATTCCGTTTCGGCCCCAAAAAAAGCCCAGTGGTCTTTAAGTGCTGGCTGCACAGCTGGTCCTTAAGGGGTTAAAAGCGTATTATTTATCAACAAAAGAAAAAATAAGAAGTGATTAACCCCTTAAGGACTGGGAAAATCTGAGGTGGATTTCACTTAAAGGGATAGTAATGTTTCATAATAAAAGCAGCTCCAATTAATCATCATAGTATTTGGACTTTGGAGAGTGTTATTTCAGTTCTGTCAGAGTTGTAGTTCAAGAGTAATTCAATGACAAAGTATCCCCCTCCCGCCCCTTTTACTGATGTAACATTGCTCAGCCAGAGCAGAAGGGAGGTGCCCAGGTAGATTGCAGAGGGACAATCTTCAATTAAGATAAGGGAAAAACCTGAAAAACTTGTCAAGAGGGGCAGGGCTTTCATTGTTCTCATAGGAAGAAGATTGTCCCCTGCTGTTATCTGTCTGGTCTATGGACTGCATTCCACATCTGAGAAGAGATGGCTTACACTAGGTAAAAGGGGTGGGAGGGGAAACTTTGCTTGTGAATATCTCTCTGCTCCTCCTTCCTTACTTAGTTATTTTGGTCCTACCAAGCTGGAGGACAGAGCTTTGATGCTCCAACACACACAAAAAAAGCATCTTTACCTAGTTTTCCCTCGCTGGAACATGCACGCTGTTAATATTTCTTATTTTGCAAAGCTATGCAGGCTGCCATAAATGCAGCTTGCATGTGAATGCCAACACAAAAACGGTGTTTTGTATGGATTTCATACCCCTCCTGCTATATAGGGGTCACATGGGTCCCATCTACACGGGACAATCCCTGACTTGATAATAGTTCAGGAGCCCAGTAACTTACCACGCCGCTTCGCTGAGATGACCGGCAAACAGAGTACCGGATGTGACGTATCACTACACACTATCCAAAACCGGACGTTCGGCAGTGTGCCTTCCAGGCTGGAAAGCAGGAACAGGAAGACTCTGTTACAGACGCCAGTATATGAAGGGTGATGGAGGGAATATCATGAGTGGTGCTGTAAGTTATTTTATTTACATATACTTAAATTCGCATAGCTCTTGCACTTGCTACCTTTTAATGCTACTAGTATTAGCAATTTGTATGTTTGTTGCTATACTGTGGGGTTGTCTACTATCAATGACATACTAAGCTTGCCATGTCTACCTCTAAAAAAAGTAAACCAGACAAGCAAAAGCAACTGTAACAGTTTGTTTGACACACATAAACAGAAGTTTAGGATAAAACACAGTTTTATTGAAATCACAGTAAAATAATAACCCTCACAGGTCCTGTAGTATTTAAGCAGAATAATATAGACACATGACAGGTTACATATACATATGCCTATACAGGTCCAGTATAACCATAAAGTCCATAACAGCATACACTGACACAGGTCAGGCAGAATACGTTGAATTCCCAGGAGAAAGGTACTGCATGGGTTAATGGACTTCGATGAGTGTAAACAGTCCCATGTAAAGAGAGGTCTGTGATGGAGCTCTCTCCATATAGAGAGCTTAAGTATACGTAACGCCCAGAAATAGGTTAGCAGAACAAACTTGAACTGCCAGAGTAATATCAGGAATTGAGCAACATATGACACTGCCGTAGCAGTAACAGAGACCAGATCACTTGCACTCTGCCGGAGCAGTAACGGAGACAAGACCAATGGCACACTGCCATAGTAGTAACGGAGACAGGCCACTTGCACTCTGCGGGAGCAGTAACAGAGACAAGGCCAATGGCACACTGCCGTAGCAGTAATGGAAACAGACACTTGCACTCTGCAAGAGCAGTAACGGAGACAAGGCCAATGGCACACTGCCGTAGCAGTAATGGAGACAGACACTTGCACTCTGCAGGAGCAGTAACGGAGACAAGGCCAATGTCACACTGCCGCAGCAGTAATGGAGACTAGGTCACTTGCGCTCTGCAGGAGCAGTAACGGAGACAAAGCCAATGGCACACTGCCGTAGCAGTAACGGAAACTAGGCCACTTGCACTGTGCAGGAGCAGTACGGAGACACAATTGCCTGATGGATAGGAATGTCGCCAAGGTGACACAGAGGCAGCCAGAGCAGGAACGCCAACCAAGATGGTCGAATCACTGAGCAGGAACGTCAGCCAAGCCGGGTCGAATCACGGAGCAGGAACGTCAGCCGAGCCGGTTCGGTACACAGGAGCAGGGATGTGAGCCAAGCCGGGTCGGTGCACAGGAGAAGGAACAGAAGAATGGTCAGGCAATCCGGGTCGGTACACAGGCAGGAGACGAGATGCAGAGTAGTCAGACAGGCGGTACACTGGGAAACACTGAGCAGAAACAAGCACTGGTACAGGAACACCACGAAAGGGCACCGGAGGGGTGCCAGAGCCCAGTATATAAAGGCCATACTGGGCGGGACAAACAATGGGAACGAAGCACAGTGTAGACTGACAGAAAATAGCAAGGGGAGCTCGGGCACCGTGATAGTAACCTGCTAAACCATCAATAGAAGATAAACCCATTGCAAAAACCAAAGCATGTGTTGGGTGTGATACAAAATTGGCCCAATCTGATACAGCTAAACTATGCATAGATTGCCTGTGTAAGTTAGTATCACTGTGCCCGTAATCCCTGCTGCAGTGTGGCAACATTGCTACTTCCTTGTTTTCGAGTCTGAACTCTTATTGATCCCAGGACCTGACTCCGCCCAGGGCCAGGCCTTTTATACCCTGTCATGTCGTTAGTTGGGCGCCCTTTAGTGGTGTACCTGAACCTAGCGCTAGTTACTGCTGTTTCTCTGTTTCTGTATGACCTGGCTTGCCTGACAACACTCCTGTGTATCCTGATCTTTTACCACATCTGTTGCTGATTGGACTGGCTGAGAACCCGCATCTGAAACTGACTGGACTGGCTGAGAACCCGCTTCCGTTGCTGACTGGACTGGCTGAGAACCCTCTACCATTGCTGACTGGAGAGGCTGAGAACCCGCTTTCGTTTCTGATTGGACTGGCTGAGAACCCGCCTCCGTTGCTGACTGGATTGGCTGAAGTACCCGCTCCGGTTGCTGTATCGTACTGGCTGCTACCGCTCCTGTGGCGGTATTGTACATATGGAGTACCGGTTTCTGTGCCGGGCTGAGTTACTTGTTCACGTTGCTGATGTGTCTGGTTGATACACTGTCACTGGCTGTGCTCACTCCTGGTTGATGGCTATATGCAGCCTCCCTGGGCCCATTATCACTATGGTTGAACCTCGCTATCACCCTAGAGTACTAGGGCCGGTTCACACTCTCGCCCTGCCTTACCGTACCTTTGTGGCCTACGTGCGAGTGAGCCAGCTGAAGTGTAGTAGTCTGTCTCCTTGTGATCCGTACTACCGGACACCTGTGGTCAGTATCCGTGGTCTGTTGCCTCCAGATTACCCTAGCGTTCTAGGGTTCCTGCTGCCATATCAGTGGGTCGTTGTCTCCATTCTACCCTAGCATTCTAGGGTCCCTGCTGCCAGAAGCAGTAAGTCAGTTGCCTCCATTCTACCCTAGTGTTCTAGGGTTCCTGTTGCCAGAATCTGTGGGTCAGTTGCCTCCATACTACCCTAGCGTTCTAGGGTTCCTGCTGCCAGTTTCAGTAGATCAGTTGCCTCCATACTACCCTAGCGTTCTAGGATTCCTGCTGCCAGTATCCATGTATTCCTTGCCTCCTTACTAGCCTAGCGTTCTAGGGCTCTTGCTGATACTTCAGCAGGTCGTTGCCTCCATCTTACACTAGCGTGCTAGGGCTCCTAGCTGTCAGTTTGGGTGCGTTGTTCCGTTATACTGTTTCCTACCTGACCTGTGAAAGTTGTGAGAAGTTCCACTGTACTGTCTACATCTGGGCTTGTGTGGGTTGGGAAAGTATTCTGTTGTTTATTGTTTGTTAATTTTTAATAAAGTTATTTTAACCTTACAGTATTTGTCTGAAAAAGAAGAAAAAAGAAGGGCGCTTCCTAGTGCAATAGTGTTTGCAAATTTCTGGACCTCCACCAATACACCACTGGTACTCACAATATAAAAGATCACTAAAAGTGATCAGTAGAACAGATAGGGGATTCTGACTGCCCCCACTCAGTCCTCCCAACTCCTGGATAAGATGGATGCTGCTACTCCAAAGGAACCCAGCCCAACGGATCAGGAACCTCCAAATACAAAGAAAACAAAAGGGCAGAAGAGCGCAAACCAACAATAAAATGATTCCTCCAAAGATAGAACTCCAGTGGATTATATACTCACACCACAAGTAACAGTTGTGCTGGTTGTGGATACAACCAGCAATATCCAACAGGGTATGAGGAAGAAGAACGTAGTATTATGGATGTGGAATCTGCATTTTCCTCTGTGGAAGAAGGTAAAATCACGGAGGATTCTGGGTCCTTCAGTCTGGTAAGGTTAAAGGCCTAGTGAAATCCATGAGGAAAACCTTGAGGCTCACTGAGACCCAAAAGGACCTCAACGTAATAGATGATGCTTTCATTGGTTATAAGAAAGAGAGCCCGTCTTTTCCAGTGCACAGCTCAATACATGATATTGTGAACACAGAATGAAAGATGGGAGACAAATGCCCTAAAATGTCACGTCACATACAATGTATGTACCCCTTTTCAGAGGAGGATACCGGCAATTGGGTCTGCCCCCCTAAAGTTGATGCTGCTGTAGCACAAATTTCAAGGAGAACTAAGCTCTTGTTGGAAGATGGGACCACTTTACATGATCCTATGGACAAGAGGGCAGAAAGTGCACTGAAAAAACAATTCACTATCATTGGACAAAATATGAAGATGGCTACTGCTATGGCCTGTATATAATTTGCACCTTGAGGATCTGGCTCACAGAATTTGAAGAAAGATTAGATTCATCTATCTCACGAACACACCTCCTGAAGGACTTGTCACCTATCAAAGATGCTGTGAACTTTTCCTGTGATGCATCGCTTGACAACATTCGAGGATTAGCATGGTCCTCTGCATTGTCCATCACTACCAGAAGGGCATTATGGGTTAAAGCCTGGGAGGCGGATGCAACATCAAAAAATAAACTAGTTTCCTTACCTTTTACTGGAAACAAATTATTTGGAAATCCACTGATATTATACGTCAGTCCTCAGGGGGGAAAAGCCCTTTTCTACTTCAACAGCGTAGACAGAGATCTTCACCTACAAGATCAGCATCCTTCAGAAGACAGTCCTTCAAGCAGACAGGTGGATTTTTCAAATTTTAGAGATGGGTTACAGCCTAGAATTTCAATCTGTTCCCATAAAACAAAAATTCAGGACATCAATAATACGAAATTAGCACAGGGAGAAAAGTATGAAACAAGCCATTCAAGTCTTAATCCAGGAGGGTGTAATAGAACCGGTTCCACAGAACCAGAAATACCATGGGTTCTACTCTACAATCTTTCCAGTTCCCAAGCCTTCAGCGGACTTGCAAATTATTCTAGATCTGAAGGAGGTCAACTCTCATCTCAGAATCAAGAAATTCAAAATGGAAACAATATTATCAGCCACCAAGATAGTACAGCCACATGCATTTCTAATAAGAATAGACCTCAAGGATGCCTATTACCATCACACAGAAAGTACCTCAGATTCCACATCTTCCACACTCATTATCAATACAAAGTCCTTCCATTCGGCCTTGCGTCAGCCCCACGAGTATTCACCAAGGTCCTGTCAGCAGCCATGGCAGCCTTACGTCAGCAAAACATACGAATACTGCCATACCTAGACGACATGCTAATACTGGAGACTTCCTACACAAAAGCAGAAGGAAGCACATCCAGAGCTCTGGGCTTACTTCACCAGCTAGGGTGGATCATAAATATGGAAAAAAGTCAACTGAAACCATCCCAACGGATCACATTTGTGGGAGTCCAGTTCGACACTCTGCTGGAACAGGCAACTGTATCCCAGGACAGGCAACTTCGTCTTCTGGAAAGAATACCCATACCTACTGCATCAGACCCTGACAGCAAAAAGCTTCTAAAGACTTCTAGGGAACTTGTCATCAGCGCAACTGGTCCCACACAAGTACTTCAAAAAGGACCCATTCAATCTCCTTCTAAACATACCCATACTGCCAAATACAAGAAAAGAACTCAGGTGGTGGTGCAATCCCACCAACCTCGTCAAAGGAAGACCACTAAGGGAACATCAGTGGCAAATACTGACCACGGACGCAAGCAAAACAGGATGGGGTGTGATCTGGAACACCAAGTCCCTTCAGGGAAACTGGACACCCCAGCAATCCAGGCTCCACATCAATGTACTGGAATTGCAAGCAGTCTGGAATGCACTGAAACTGCTAGGTACAGACCTTCAAAAGCTACCTGTACTGATACGCTCAGACAACACCACAGTGGTCAGATACCTCATGAACCAAGGAGGGACAAAAAAGCATGACCCTCAACAAACTGGCAGTCAAAATCTTGCACTGGTCGGAGCACAACCTAAGTGCAATATCAGCGAATCACCTATCTGGGAAACTCAACTTACAAGCAGATTATCTAAGCAGAAGAGCTATAGACCCAGGAGAATGGTCTCTAAATCTCAAGATATTCCAGGAGATAATAGAAATTCTGGGACGCCCAGTCATAGACCTCATGGCATCAGCAGAAAATGCAAAGTGCTCCCTGTTCCTCTCAAAATGGCAGACTCCCAAGTCAGCAGGCCAGGATGCTCTCAAAATAAAATGGGATTACACACTGGCCTACATATTTCCTCCATTTCCTATTCTGATCAACGTAATTCAGAAACTCCAGATGGATCAAGCACAGGTTATCCTAATAGCCCCAGATTGGCCCCGGAAGGTCTGGTATACGGATCTGTTACAAATGTCAATTCGACCACCTATCACTCTACCCACAATTCCCCACCTGCTGTCCCAGGGCCCAATATACCATCCAAACCCAGCCTTCTTGAAATTGAAGGCATGGTGGCTGAGCGGGCTTCTTTAAAACAGAAAGGTCTGTCTGAATCAGTTATAAACACCATCCTTGCTGGTCATCGTTCGTCCTCTACCAAAATCTATTACAGAATTTGGAATACCTTTCATAAGTGGTGTTCTGCAAATCATTTGGATAGATCCAGCCTATCATCAGGAAAAATATTAGACTTTCTCTAAGAATGATTCCAAAAGGGACTGAAGCCATCCTCATTCAAAGTACAATTATCAGCCTTATCTGCCACTCTTGCAACTCCATATGCTGAACAATATATATTTAAGAGATACATGTTGGCCATCTCAAAAATCAAGCCAACAATGAGGGAAGTCATTCCCCCCTGGGACCTGAATATTGTCTTGCAGCAATTTTGTTCACATAATTACTTTGAACCCTTGGAGGAAATATCATTAACCCCTAGAGTGCCAGCTACTTACAGCGTACGAGTGGACACAGCTGTACCTGCTGTGCCACGCTCGTACGCCGTAAGAGTAAAATGAGGTCATTGTATAAGCCGGTATAACCGGCATGCAGTGGCCGCATTTAAAAAAAAAATGCCTAGCAGTCTTGGGGAGGCATGAGGATCACTCCTCATGCCTCCCCAGTTATTGATCTCCCAGCCGATTGTGCTGGGAGATCAATAAGCACAAAGGAGGAACGGAGTTTCTCCTTTCCCCTCTCTCCTACCTGAACTTCCGGGCAGGAGTGGGCGGTACCGGGGGAAGCCTCCCAACGTCATTGGCTGGGAGATCAATAACTGGGGGGACACCAGGAGGGGTCCTGATGTCCCCCACGAGGGGTCCTGATGTCCCCCACAAGGTCTGAATTGATTTAAAAAAAAAAAAAATAAAAAAAAATGCCTAAGTAAACCTGTGAGTGCCGCAGAGGTCCCCAGCACATTTCTTTGCAATGTGCTGGAGACCCCCATGGCACTCACAGGGTCACTTCTTTTGGGGATTTTTTTTTTGGAAATACCTCATTGGGTGGATCTGGGGGGGTCCTGATGCCCCTCAATGAGGTCTATAATTAAAAAAAAAATAAATAAATAAAAAATGTAACCCTGTGTGTGCCCTCCCGTGGCATACACAGGGCTTTTATCATTACTTTGTTACCAGAGATTGTTGGGGGGCCATCAGGATTGGTCCTGATGGCCCCCCAACAAGCTCTGATTACAAAGTAATGATAAAAAAAATTAACCCTCTGAGTGCCACAAGGATCCAATGCATTGTTTTGCAATGCGCTGGAGACCCCTGTGGCACTCACAGAGTCACTTCTTTTGTGGACATATATATTTTTTTTTTTACTAAGACCTCGTTGGGGGGGATCAGGGGGGTCCTGATGCCCCTCAATGAGGTATATAATAAAAAAAAAATGAAAAAAAATTTAACCCTGTGTGTGCCACTGGGAGGGGGGTTCAATGCAGACCCCCTTCCTGTGGCACACACAGGACTTTTTATCATTACTTTGTGATCAGAGCTTATTTGGTGGCCACCTGAATACAAAGCAACTTTAAAAAAATTAACCCTTTGTGTGCCACAGGGGCCGAATGCATTGCTTTGCAATCCACTGGACACTCCTGTGGCACACAAAGGATTATTTGTTTTTTCCCCTTTTATTTTTTATTTAGACCTCATTGTATGGGTTCGGATGCCCCCAATTGAACCATTTTAGTATCTTTGAAGTGACTGTAAAAAAAATGTTTGTTTGTTTTCCTGTAGCACCACATTCTGGAAATAGTTGTGCCAACTAACTTAGGGGTAAAAAGGCAAGTGACTCCTCATTAGATGCGGCAGGTTGTCTTCTTTCCAAAATGGTATAGTTTGTCTACCTTTTCTTCACTTCTGCAGGTGTTATAGCCATTTTCGTACAGGCAAGTCAGGTTTGAGAAAATGTTAGAAACATCAGAGTTTGTAGTAGGTGTAGTTTTCTACTTCTAGCACCCCTTAAAGCGGAACTAACACCGCTAACAAAACTTGTCTTTAATAATCCCCTATCTGGTGACTAGCTGCTTAGTAGAGCTAGTCGCCAGAATTATTACCTCTTCATGAAGAAATTTGAAGTTATCCTCAGCTGACAGGCAGGATGGAGCGCGGACATCTTGCCATAGCGACGTCCGCGCGCCTGCTCTATTAGTCCCTTCTGGAGCCGAATGGCTCCTAGCAACACCTCCTACAGCTGTCTGAGACTGACAGAGCAGGCACGTGGAAGTCACTAGGGCAAGATGTCCATGCTCCGTCCTGCCTGTCAGCTGAGGATCACTTCAAATTTCTTCATGAAGAGGTAATAATTCTGGCGACTAACGCCACTAAGCAGCTAGTCGCCAGATAGGGAATAATTAAAGACAAGGTTTGTTAGCGGTGTTAGCTCTGCTTTAAGGTAGTTCAACTCATACCAGTGGGGTGTCGTTTGACTCCTAAGAGCACTAGCTAACAAATGCAGTTGAAAATTCCATGGTTTTCACAGAGCTCTATACATTTGAAGGGGGAGAAATGTATAAAAATTACATTTTTTTCCTATATCGCCTCCTTCTGGAAACATTTATGCACACCAGTATTGGGGTAAGCAGGCAAGTGACCCCTCATTAGATGCGGCAGGTTGTCGTCTTTCCAAAATGGTATGGTTTACCTACCTTTTCTTCACTTCTGAAGGTGTTATAGCCATTTTTGTACAGGCAAGTCACATTTGAGAAAATGTTAGAAACATCAGAGGTTGTAGTAGGTGTAATTATCTACTTCTAGCACCCCTAAGGTAGGTCAACTCATACCAGTGGGGTGTCATTTGACTCCTAAGAGCACTAGCTAACGAATGCAGTTGAAAATTCCATGGTTTTCACAGAGCTCCATAGATTTGAAGGGGCAGAAATGTAAGAAAATGCCTTTTTTTCATTAGCGCCACCTCCTGGAAGCATTTGTGCATACCAGCCTTTGGGTATGAAGGCAAGTGACCCCTCATTAGATGCGGCAGGTTGTTTTCTTTCCAAAATGGCATTGTTTTCTACCTTTCCTGCATATCTATTATGGTTATAACCATTTTAGTGCAAGCAGATAATTTAAAAAACAAAAGTGTCAGGTTTACGTACGTGTTCCTAGCACCCACATATTGTATGTTAACCCACACAAATGGGCTACCATTTTTCTTATGTTGGTAGCAGGTACTGAATACAGCAGGAACTGTTATGGTTTTCAAAGATTTTAGTATCTTTGAAGTGGTGGAAATGTAAAAAAACTTGTATTTATTCCCATAGCTCCACCTTTTGGAAATATTTGTGCACTTCAGCCCGGGGGGTAGAAAGGCAAGTGAAGAGTCCTTCATGACTCTAACAGTTATGAACATTTTAGTACAAGCAGCCATTTTTGAAGAAGCAAACAGGTAGGTGTAGTTATGTGCTTCTGGCACCCCTAAGGTAGGTCGATTCATTCCAATGGGGTGTCATTTTTCTCCTAAGAGCACTAGCTAATGAATACAGTTGGAAATTCCATGGTTTTCCCAGATTTCCATACAGATGAAGGGGCAGAAATGTAAGAAAATACCATTTTTTTCCTAAAGTGCCACCTTCTGGAAGCATTTGGACACAACAGGCTTGGGGTAAGAAGGCAATTCACCCTCATTTGATGCAGCAGGTTGTCTTCTTTCCAAAATGGTATGGTTTTTGTAGCCTTTCTTCACTTCTTTAGTTGTTTTAATCATTTTTGTACAGACAAGTAATGTTTGAGAAAATGTTAGAAAAATTAGTGGTTGCAATAGGTGTAGTTTGGTACTTGTAGCGCCCCCTAAGGTAGGTGAACTCATACCAATGAGGTGTCATTTTTCTCCTAAGAGCACTAGCTAATGAATACAGTTGGAAATTCCATGGTTTTCACAGATTTACGTACAGATGAAGGGGCAGAAATGTAAGAAAATGCCATTTTTTTCCTATAGTGCCACCTTCTGGAAGCATTTGGGCACAACAGGCTTGGGGCAAGAATGCAAGTTACCCCTCATTAGATGCGGCAGGTTGTTTACTTTTCAGAAATTTATAGTTTTATATAGTTATTCCATTGTTTTAGGGTAGTTTTAGCACAAAAACCCTAGAATGCGCATTTTAGTTTATAAAGTTGAAAATATAATTTGGCGCTGCTGGTGATTAGGGCTCTACGCTAGCCATGGACGTAGGTAAAACTATACAAATTTGGTATTTTTTTACTCGAGGGACTTGGGGCTTTTTCAAATAATTGAAACTGTTTCAATCAAGGTAAATGTTTTTGAAACATAGTATGTGATTTTAGCAAAATGAGTACATTTTTACTTTTTTGTCATTATGACATCATAGCTTTTTGCACTATGTAAAATTCTCTTCATGTAAGGTACCACAAGAAAGATCAATTAATTCTGAAAAAAACAATATATAGTTTTCCATATTTAACTAAAAATCCCCAGAGGAAATCAAGCATAAACAGAAGGATAGCAAAAATGCTGAAAAATGTCTGGCCTACAGGGTACAGGAAATGGCCCAAGCCTCTGGCACTGAAGGGGTTAAAGCATCTTACCTTAAAAACTGTCCTGCTCACTGCAGTCACTTCTGCTAGGAGAGTAGGTGAATGGCAGACTTTGCTATATGTTCCTCCTCATCTAGTTTTTCACCAAGATAAATGCAGCCAACCTGGCTGCCCATTGTTCGCCCCTCCCGGGCTTACCCATATACACCCTACACATTAATTCCTCCATCCTCAGTTGATACCTCAACTGAATCATAACATCTTTCCACAAGATTGCTACTGGTTGTTTCCAGTTTCATGCCATTACTATTTTTACTGCCAACATGCAGTGGATTATAAATCCTCTAACATCTGACCTCATTTGGGGCCACCTCAGATATAGCAGAGCTGTCCCAGGGGATCTCTCCAACCTAAACCCAGTCATCCCATCTATCAGGTCAAAAATACTACCCCAAATTGCTCTAACCCTGTCACAGCTCAACCACATGTGAAGATACGAACCCGTCTTCTCACCACATCTCCAACAAGTTGTTGAGCCATTACCCACCATCTTACTCATCCTGGTTGGGACCAAGTACCACTTATTTATCAACTTGAATTGTAATTCAACTAAATTTAATGAGTGGACTACTCTACTCACCTCCATTATAATCCTATTCCACTCCTTCGTTTCTATCTCAAACCCCAATTCTCTTTCCCATACCTTGATAATTTGGTCCTAGGTCTAGCTAAATCCAGTAATTTTCTTCATTTGGAAACTACCTTCTTAATCCCCAAACCTTTAAACAAACCATCCACAAATACAGAAAGCTCTTCCTCTTTACTCTACATTTCTTTCCCCAAAAAATTCTTCACTCTTAAGTATTTAAAAATTTCTGCATTTGGCAGATTAAACTATTGAGCCAACTGTACATAAGTCTTTAATTTACCCAAACTGAACATTTTTTCTACTCTATTTATCCCCAGCTGTTTCCATAAGGTTAAATCCATATCCTGCAAATAATATTCCAAATATGCCATTGATACAGACCGTGGTATCATGCTATTGATTTTCAGCCCTCTCTTAACTTTATCCCAACTCTTCACCACCTGGCTCAAGATCAAACTTTTTCCAGGCAATTCTTTGAATAGTTTATCCTTCCGTGCCCCCACATTCCATAGAAGGACTTCTAAGTCCTCAACTCCACAGGCTTCCTGTTCAATAGCATACCACCTTTCTACTTTGGACTGATCCAACTGTGTCCTGTAAATATGTGAAATTACACATGCCTGATAATATTCCTTAACTATTGGAAAACTCAGCCCTCCTTCTTTCACCCGATAGGATAATCTTTTCTGACTTATTCTTGGTTTCTTGTTCTTCCAAAAAAAATTGCAAAACTATTCTGAACCATCTTTAACCAGCTTTCTGGCACTCTCATCGGGACCATATAAAACAAATATACCCATTTCGGAATTATATACACATTTAAAACATTAATCCTGCCCCAGCAAGACAGTTCCAACTGCCTCCACTCTCTTAACCACTGGTTTGTCTGCTTCAATAGATACATATAATTATATTCCATAATCTCAGCTATCTTCCTAGTAACATGGATTCCCAGATATGTAAAAGCCTTTTTCACCCAACAAAACCCATATCGACTTTTCAGATCTTCCTTGATTCTGAAATCCAAATTAAGACCTAAAATCATGGTCTTATCTACATTAATTTTATAATTAGACACTAAACTATATCTCTGAACCTCGTCCATCAGGGACTGAACTGATTCCTCTGGATCTGTCATAGTTAATAAGACATCATCCGCATATAAACTTACTTTCACTGTCGTCCAATACAGGTCACTGGTACTTCTACTTCTGGGAGGCGATTCGCCCCTTTAATAGGCAGGAACAATTATGCAAATGATTGCAGGGGGCGGAGCCTCCCCTCCTACTTAAGCCACCTTCAGGCCAGAGCCACCAGATTGATTTGTTCCTGGGTGCTGTGCACACCAGGTAGAGAACATCTATGCATCAACTTAGTCTTTTGTTATTTTTTATTCAAATATGGAATACCACCATTAGGAGGGTGACCATGGCTGTGAATTGCCCTCTTTAAAGTGGCTGGTGCAGCTTCCAGGGATTTTCTGTGGACCTTATGCCCTGAAGAGGGAACAGCTTGAGTCAAGCAGCTTCCCTACTGGGGAATTTTCCTCTGGTCTATTCCCACTTCATCATGGTCACCTGAAGACAGAAGTCCTTGCAGGAAAGGTGAGCCACCCTTTGAGTGCTGAAGGTCCACTTGTCCCCACAGTGTCCCTTTGCTGGGCTTGTATTTGGGAGTTTGCTTTGCACTCCAGCACTCATAGGGTGTTTTTATTTGCATTTAATGTATTTAATGCAGTTTCTGTGGTATTCTCTGAGTTTGGAGCCTTGTATAGTATTTCTTTATGTGTTTTATGTATGTTTGGGCACTTTTTAATGTTTTCTTAAACTTTATTGAAAATGGTGTTCCGCGCCTTTAAGCGCGGCTTTTCCCGCTTAGACGCTATGGCTCCTTTACTCTCTATGAGATTTCACAGTCTGGGACGTATCTCTGGAACCGCTTGTCACAGCAACTCCAGAGAGGGCTCATTTTACTGCTAAGCTCCTGCTCTATCATCCGGTGTATGTTTTATTAGTGTGGGGTGTTCAGGGGGGCTTCGGGCACTGTTTGGGGTACTTGTATGGGGAAAACTACATTTCCCATGAGCGCCCGGTTCGCGCTCGTTTCTGATTGGCTATCCTGACGGCCGCCATTTTGTGGAGCTCTTCCTCAGCGAGTACACTACGCAGGGACCGAGCCTTCTCTCCCCTCATCAGATTAACCCTTCGCTGGCCAGATAAGTCCAATATTAGGCATTTCTGGGGTGAAACTTTAATCTTCCACACTCTTACTGGGTGATAGAGTTTAAAGTGGGGTATATTGACGCTGTGAGCATGTCTACTTCACTGGAGCTAGGGGCTAGACCCAAGTCTAAGGAGGATGGGGGGTCTGCTCCCCCCATGGCGTTTTGCTCCTCTTGTCACACTGAGTTATCTAGTGAGGAATCCTATATCCACCATGTCTCTCGCCAAGGAGTTACGAACAATGGAGCGCTTATGAGGTGAGTTCAAACCCTGTACATTGGTGGAGAGCAACCTAACCATACTCTCCCACAACCTCTTTGTGGCCCTCATCCCCCCCGTCAACAACACACACAAACATCCTATCCATGCACCAACACCACACACTCACTCCAAACACCAAATTGGAAATTCAGAATGACCCACTCACAGCCATAATTGGTTGGGTCTTCCGGGACCCCCCCCAGAGCCCACCCTTCGTGGTTACCCCTCCGCACACAATATTCATGTCAACCTTTGACATGTGGTAGAGACTGAACTGGACCCACTAAAATATCCCCGACTGCATATAGGGGGGATAAACGGAAAGGAGGAGAAAAAAAAAACAACAACAAAAAAAGAACTAAAGCGTGATCCAAAACTCACCCAATACAAACTAACCATCACTGCATTCTTTCTATTATTACCCCAAGTGAAAACCTAATTAATAAACTAATCATGAAGTTACTTACCCACCCCAGTAATGTCTGACCCTATAATATTCTTTTTACACCACTCAATTGACCTCCCTTATACCTTTTATACATTAACCCAATACTAAACAAAAAAAACCCCACCACCCCTCCCCACCACCCATTTTACTAATACCCCTCATGAAAAACATTATAAGCTAACCATGGGCCACTTAACCACCCCAGTGATATACCTCTAAAAATAGGATTTTAGTCTTACCTGTTAAATCCTTTTCACTTAGTCCATACAGGTTACTGGTACACTGTTACTGGTACACTGGGAGGCGATCCGCCCCTTTAAGTAGGCAGGAACATTCATCTAAGTGTATGCAGGGGCGGAGCCTCCCCTCCCTCTTAGGCTGCACCTCAGTCAGAACAAGCCAGAATGATTTGAGACACTAACACTGACCAGAGATAGGAGAGAAGAAGAAGACCCCTGTGAGCATGCCCCAAGGACTCCCACAGCGTGCCACAGGAGAGCCAAGCACGGTCCCTTGACAGGGTGGGAGACCAGTAACATGTATGGACTAAGTGAAAAGGATTTAACAGGTAAGACTAAGATCCTATTTTCACTGTCGTCCAATACAGGTTACTGGTACACTGGGATGTCCAAACATTGAGTTTTCCCAGAGGCGGGAAGGAGGCAAGGACCAGGCGCAAGGCCCCTAGAGTCACAGAACCTCTATGAACCAACCGGTCACAGATCCCAACTAGTAGAAGTGTCAACGGACAC
Source organism: Rhinophrynus dorsalis (assembly GCA_037306005.1). Classification (NCBI taxonomy): domain Eukaryota; kingdom Metazoa; phylum Chordata; class Amphibia; order Anura; family Rhinophrynidae; genus Rhinophrynus; species Rhinophrynus dorsalis. The sequence goes on along the minus strand of CM074719.1, from coordinate 266,723,086 downwards.
CAACTAGGGGTAAGAACAAACCCCAAGAACAAAACACAGCACACTGAACCGAGCCAACAGGGCTCAACAGTAAGGAAGCACTGAGAAGCTCAGAAGAAGAAGATCCTAGACGGGCAAAACTGCCTCCAGGACCTTCCTCCCAAAGCTGGCATCAGCCGAGGCCAGCACATCCACGCTGTAGTGCTTTGAGAACGTGTGCACAGAGGACCAAGTGGCCGCCCGGCACAGCTGATCAGCAGACGCTTGATTTATTTTATTTTTTTTTATCATTTAAAGATTTTTATTGAAGAATAAAACATTACAAAACAAAACAAGTAACAAAGAAAAAGTAGATACATGTCACTGAATTGCATTGAAAGAACAAAAGGTACAATTTGAATGGTACATGGTTTGTTCAGAGAAAAACAACATACACATTTGGTAATTAGCATATATACACAGAAACCAATAGGACATGCATCACGGAATAAAGGGGAAAGAGAGCGAGGAAGAGTGAGGGAAAGGATGGGAAAAGACACATATAATGTAGGAGAAAAGAGAGGAAGAGGGTAGAAGAGAATCAGATAGGGACGGGAACAGGGTCTGGACCACCCCAGGGAGCAAGAGGCTCAACTCGAAGGCAGCAAAACAAAACTGGCAAGGGCTGAGTAAGTGTAAGAAAGAGGAGGAGAAACCCCACTATTCCACCCGTCCTTCCAACCAAGGGGACCAGACAGAGGAGAAGGAGGCCAAGTCACGTCTCCTTATGTGGAGTAATTTTCCCAGGAGGATAGTTTCTGAAACCTGCCCAAGCCAGTCCTGCCGAGAGGGTGGCAAATCCGATCTCCAGCGTCTGGGAATACATAGCTTAGCAGCATTAAGAAGGTGAGTCAATAGTCGGGTAAGAGAAGAGTCATTCTTAACAGCTGACGGGAATATAGAAAAACATACCATCTCAGGAGAAAGGGTGATATCTACAGCAAGGGCTTTAGAGATGGTACGGTTAATCTCCGTCCAATACGGTCGTATTTTGTCACACGTCCACCATAAATGAAAAAGTGAACCCCCTGGGCTCCCACAGCGCCAACACACGTCAGGGACCGTCGGGTAAAAGGAATGGAGGACCTCTGGGGTTCTGTACCATCTTGTCACCAGCTTAAAATTCATCTCTGCAACCAAAGAATTTCTGGAACTAAAGAGTGCAGAACGAAGGATCTGCTTCCACAGAGCATCGTCAAAGACCATGTTTAAATCAGTGCCCCATCTGGATCTGCTGGACATAGCGGGAGGTGGGGAATCAGAAAGAAGAAGATTGTAAAAAGCAGAAATATTCCTATGCTTAGGGTTAGGATCTAGGAGCATCTGTTCAAACAGAGTCAGGTCTTGGAACATAGAGGAACGGTGCGGATGGGTAGTGAGAAAGCTATGTAATTGGCGATATTGCCAGTAAGCTGCAGATGGAAGATCTAAAGCTGCTTGGAGAGAGTCGAAGGACAGAAGCTGTGCATTCTCAGAGAGAGAGTAAGGAGATAGGTGGACGGCTCCCTGCCAAGCAGAGAAATCAGTGCCTCGTAGGCCAGGAGGGAAGTCAGGATTATACAGAAGGGATACAAGAGGGGACGGATTAGAGGAAAGAAAAGTATGAGCTTTGAGGATCATTTTCCAAGTGCTTAGCAGGGTCAAAAGAAATGGAGGAAAAGAGGAAAGTTTAGATCGGGAGGGACTGGGCATCCAAAGTAGACCTTGTAACGGGGTCGGGGAAATTAAATCATGTAAAATCTGAATCCACGCTTTATCAGCTGTAGAGTGAAACCAGTGGGCAAAAAGGGATAGGTGAACCGCATAATAGTATTTAGTCACAAGAGGTAATCCCAGGCCACCTCATACCTCCGCAACGCCAAGTCACGAATGAGCCCTCGTGGGGAACTGCCATGCCAAACAAATGAGTGAAGGAGACGTTGCAAGGAACGGAGAAAGTATCGGGGAAGGTGAATAGGAACCGTCTGGAACGCATAAAGCAGCTTAGGAATCACCACCATTTTTAGCAAATTTATCCGACCGGTCCACGACAAATAGAGAAAGGACCACCTCTTCAGGTCTCTCTCAAGAGAACTCAAGATAGGGAGATAGTTAAGGGCAAACAGAGAAGAAGTGCGGGAGGGTAATAGCATGCCTAGATACTTTACATGAGATGGAGCTGCACGGAATGGAGTAGAGCGTAGAAGCCTACTAAAGTCCAGTCTCGATAAAGAGATGTTTAACTACTCACATTTGTCTAGATTCGGAGAGAATCCCGAAAACTGCCCAAACCGCTCCAACTCATACAAAATCTGAGGGATGGAGGACTCCGTTGTAGTCACTGTTAACATCAGATCGTCGGCAAAGAGTGCCAATTTGTGCTCAGTAAAACCAGTGAAGACCCCTCTTATCTGACCGTTGGAGCGAATGGCATTGGCCAAAACCTCCATAGTGAGAATGAATACCAAAGGGGACAGGGGACATCCCTGTCTAGTCCCATTGGCCAGCCGGAAGGGCTGTGACAAATATCCATTTGCCCTAATAGAAGCAGACGGGTTAGTATACAATGCCCTGATCCTTGCTAGGAACTTGGGGCCCATCCCAAGATGTGACAGGGTGGCGTCAATAAAGGGCCACGCCACCCTGTCAAATGCTTTTTCAGCGTCCACCGCCAAAAAGACGGCATCAATCCGAGAGTCATGTATTAAGTCGACCAGTTGAATAAGTTTAATAGTGTTGTCCCGGGCCTCCCTGCCCGGGACAAAACCTGCCTGGTCCAAAGAGACCAGAAGGGGCAGCAGAGGTCTGAGCTTAGATGCCAACAATTTTGCATACAGCTTCAAGTCCATGTTTAAGAGAGAAATAGGGCGATAGCTAGGTGGCAAAAGAGGGCCTTTGCCATCCTTTGGAATCAAAGTGATATGCGCCTCTGCAAACCGTGGATGATCCCGAATGGAGTCCGGGAGATCCCGGAATACCTCCAACAGTAGAGGGGACAGCACATCTTCAAACTTCTTATAAAAAAGCACTGGGAACCCATCCGGTCCAGGGCATTTGCCCGACGGCATGTCCCGTAAGGCTAGAGAAATATCCTCTAATGTAAAGTCCTCCTCCAACTCCCGCGCCTGAGCAGGAGTCAACCTAGGAGTATTCGTGGAGCGGATGTACGTCAATAGGTCCTCGGAGGAAGGAAAGGACCCAGTCAGAAATAGGTTGTACAAGTCCCGATAAAAGGTACGTAGAGTCTCTAAAATAGAGGGGAAATCTCGAATCACTTCGTTGGAAGATGACTTGAGTCCTTGAATGGTGGCGGGGGTATTCAGGGGTTTAATCTGGTGAGCCAAAAGCCCGCCACATTTATTTCCAAACTCGTAGGATGACACCTTTTACCAGTTATGAGCTTTTACAGCCCCCGCATTGAACAGGGCATTAACCTCAGAACGTAGGAACTGTAAACGCTGGAAGGAAACCTGGTCCGGATCAGAGTCCGCGGCCGCCTCTTCCCTGCTAATATCCGCCAGCAATTGAGTCACCGCAGCTCCCCTCTCTCTCTTTTTCCGTGAGGCGTATTGGAGGAAGAGGCCACGAACATGACATTTCAGTGCCTCCCAGACTGTAACCGCAGAGGAGACAGATCCCCTATTACGCTCCAGAAAGTCTGTGATCTGCACACGAAAAGGTCACATCGTCCAGAGCAGAGGAAGACATTCTCCAAACACCTGGCCTAGGTAAGTCTACCGGTATATCCAAAGATAGCAGGACAGGGGAATGATCAGACCATGTCCTGGGCAGGATCTCTGCTGCCGATGAGAAATGGAGATAGGCCTGGGAAAGAAAAATATAGTCTAAACGGGAGGAGGATTGATGCGGAGCGGAGAAGAAAGTATAACGGGACAGAGAAGGGTGGAAATGACGCCAAACGTCCAACAGATCCAGATCAGAAAAGCATTTCCGTATGCGGGACAGGAGGGCCAGAGAGATCCCCGATCTCCCCGTAGATGAGTCAAGGGGAGGGTGAAGAGGGACATTTAAGTCACCCCCTAGTACTGTCAAACCATCAGCAAAGGAACGTAGGGAGGAGAGGGTAGAAGATATAAAAGCATGTTGCCTAGTATTAGGCGAGTAGATACAAGCTAGGGAGAGAGACCGATCCCCTAATGAACCCTTTAAAAATACACTTCTACCATCCTTATCAGTCTTGAAGTCAGACACTCTAATAGGCAGTGATCTATGAAGTAAAATGCCCACCCCCCGCTTCCGTTCTGAAAAGGAGACGCTTGATTTTTATAGGCCCAAGAGGCCCCAATTGATCTGGTGGAATGAGCAGTGACCCGAAAGGGCACATGTTTATTCCGCAATTCGTAAGCCTTACGAATAGTAGATTTTATCCAATAGTCACCTTGGATGCCGGTCTCCCTGCCCTAGGCCCCTCAGGAATGACAAACAGAGCATCAGACTTCCTGATAGACTCAGTGCGATGAACATAAAATTTGAGACAACGCACTACATCCAATAAATGGAGATCCCTCTCTTTGTCAGAGGAAGGGTTAGGGCAGAAAGATGGCACCACAATCTCCTGATTGATGTGAAATTCGGAGACAACCTTAGGTAAAAATTCCTTGGAAGTGCGAAGCACAGCCTTATCCTTGTGGAACACCAGATAAGGAGGTTTACAAGACAAGGCTTGTAACTCTGCCACCCGGCGACCTGATACGATAGCCAAGAGGAAGGCCATCTTCCAGGTCAAAAGGCGCAAAGGAATGGAAGCCAAGGACTCAAATGGAGGTCGTTGGAGAACCCCCAGAACTAGATTGAGGTCCCACTGAGGAGCTGGACTCCTGAAAGCGGGCTGAACATGAGCCACACCCTGGAAGAAAACTTTGACATCAGGGAGAATGGCAATGCGCTCCTGGAAAAAGACAGACAGAGCAGACGTCTGAACCTTGAGAGAACTTAGGCTGAGCCCTTTCTCAACCCCGTCCTGTAAAAAGGCCAGGACAGTAGGAAGATGGAAATCAAGTGATAGATCCCTATCAGCACACCATGCAACAAAGGTTGACCAGACTCAATAAATCTTGGAAGACACAGGCTTGCGAGCTTTAAGCATCGTAGACACCACAGAAGAGGAAAAACCCTTTTTCTTCAGAATTGAGGATTCAACCTCCAGGCCATCAAATGAAGACGATGAACATCCTCCTTCCACAGGTACCCTTGTAGCAGCAGATCTGGACGAGCCGGAAGCGGAAAGGGTTCCACTACAGACATTTCCATCAGATCCGGATACCAGGACTGACGAGGCCAGTTCGGAGCGATTAGGATGACCGGACAATGCTCCACCTTCAGCTTATGGATGACTCTGATCAACAGTGGAAGCGGAGGGAAGATGTAGGCTAGGGAGAAGTCCCAAGGTATGGACAAGGCATCCACTGCCAGGGCCAGTGAATCCCTCCGCCGGGAGCAGAACACTGACACCTTCCTGTTGTGCCTGGTTGCCATCATATCCACTACAGGAACCCACCACATCTGGGTTAGAAGGTGAAACACCTCTGGATGAAGAGCCCACTCTCCGCTGTCGACTGTATGACGACTGAGGAAGTCTGCCATGACGTTGTCTACGCCTGGAATGTGTACCGCTGAAATGACGGGAACATGTGCCTCCGCCCAAGATAAAATGGCCTTGACTTCTAACCATGCGGCGAGACTTCTTGTTTCGCCTTGTCTGTTGATGTAGGCCACTGCGGTGACGTTGTCAGACTCCACTCTGACTGGACAACCCTCCAGTTGAGACTCCCAATGTCTCAGGGCAAGGAAGATGGCACGTAGTTCCAGAACATTGATGGAGAGGAGAGATTCCTCCAATCCCCACTTCCCCTGAGCACTGAAGCGACCCAACACTGCCCCCCATCCCAGGAGGCTGGCATCCGTCGTGACTGTGGTCCAATAGGGAATCTGGAAGGATCTCCCTTTCAGGAGATGAGACAGGTCCAACCACCACTCCAAGCTCAACTCGACATGAGGAGGCAGAGAGACTGACAGGTGCAGATGGTCTGGATGATTCCTGCACGTCTGGATCACAAACCTCTGAAGTTCCCTGGTGTATGCCATGGCAAATGGCACCGCCTCTATGGTGGAAATGAACTTCCCCACCAGAGATGTCAACTTCGGAACTGGAATTCGCTCGAAAGCCAAAATCTTTGATACTCGGAGAGCAATCTGATGAGCCACCTCGTCTGGGAGAAACACCATGCACCTCTGAGTGTTGAACAGGAGACCCAGGAAGAGTATCTGCTGAGAAGGGATCAAGTCTGACTTGTCCAGATTCACAATCCACCCGTGTCGAGTAAGTGTCTGAATACATGCCTGAACCTGCTGGTGAAGGATCTCCGCAGATGAAGCTTTCAGGAGTAAATCGTCCATGTAGGGAGTCACCCTGATGCCATCTTGATGGATCACTGCTATTAAAGCTCCCAGGACTCTCTGAAAAACCTGCGGGGCTGTAGTCAGTCTAAAGGGAAGAGACGAAAATTGAAAGTGACCTTTGTGGCAGGCAAACCTGAGATACTTCCTGCTCTCTAGATGGATAGGGATGTGCAGATAAGCATCCTGAAGATCCAGGGAGGCAAGGAACTCCCCCGGAGACATAGCAGCTATCACAGAGCGCAGGGATTCCTGACGATAGTGGGTACTCACAACAAAGGAATTGAGATCTTTGAGGTCCAAAATAGGACGAGCGCCACCGTCCTTTTTGGCCACCACGAACAGGTTTGAATAGAATCCTGAACCTGTGTCCTCTGTAGAAACTGGTTCCAGGACTTCTTTGTCCAAAAGATCCTGAATAGCGTCGTCGGACAGACGCCTTTTTGTAGGTTCCTGAGAAGGACGAGTAAAATGGAACCGAAAAGGAGGAAGAGATGAGAAAGGGATCCTGTATCCCTCTGACACCACCTGAAGAACCCAAGGGTCCGCCACTGACTCCTCCCAAGTTCGGCGAAAGATGTGAAGGCGCCCACCTACAGCCGGATGCGGACCCGGGTTCGGCGAGTCATGCCGAAGCAGTCTTGGAGGTCTTGGCCTTAGGGGCAACTTTGGGCTTCCAGGACTGTTTGGGCTTGGAGGAGGAGCGCGAAGTGGGCGGAACCGCCTGGGCCGCAGAGCGTGTCTCAGTTTGGAAGGAACGAAAGGACCGATTGCGTTTGGCTGGAAACTTCTTTTTAAAGACTGAGGGTAGAAGAGTACTTTTACCTCCAGTAGCTTTGCTAATCAACTCCTTTAATTCAGATCCAAATAGGGAAGTCCCTTGAAAGGGCAAAGAAAGCAAAACTTTCTTGGAAGCGGTGTCAGCAGACCAAAATTTCAGCCAAAGAGCGCGTCTAGCCACCACAGAAGAAGTGGAGGCCCTCGCCATCATGCGAACTGCGTCAAAAGCAGCGTCGGAAACATAATTCTGAGCTTCAGAAATGTTAGCAAGGAGTTGCAACTGCTCTGACACTGGCGCATCTTGGCGAACCACCACAGCTGTTCAGTCCAGACCGCAATGGCCCGGTTAACCCACGCCACAGCAAAGGCTGGACGCATGGCAGTACCAACAGAGGCAAAAATAGACTTAAGGCAAGTTTCTAACTTTTTGTCCGTCCAATCCTGTAAAGCAGAAGCATCAGATACAATCAAAGCAGTAGATTTAGACAATCTAGAAACTGGATCATCCACCTTAGGAGGATGAACCCATTTAGCCAGTTCAGTCTCAGGAAAAGGATAAAGTTTTGCAAATTTTTTTGAGACTGAAGAGGACTTATCAGGATTCTTCCACGCATCAGAGACTAAGCGTTGAAGAGTAGGATTAGTAGGAAAACATGTAACAGCCTTAGAAGGTTTCTGAAACAAGTCCATTGGGTCAAGAGTAGATTCCTGATGCAAAGGAAGATTGAGGGTGGTCAAAACAGCCCTGATCAAACCCTCCGCAGAGAGTTCAGGGTCACATTCATAAGGGTCCCCAATGGATCTGGTAGACTCAATAACAGTACCATCCTCAACATCAGAATCCTGTAACAATTCTTCCTCAGAAGAATCAGAGACGTCAGGAGCTCCCTGTGGCTTGGGCAGGGAGGTCCTGACAGTGGAGGGGGTCTGCCATACTTGAAGAGCCCCCTGAACCTGAGAGGGAAAGAGCTGAAGAGTGGATCTGAGATCCCTAATTGCAGCCTTGAACTCTTTCACCCAAGTTGGCTCAATAGTATGACTGGAAGGCCCTGGGTTGCTGCCATGACCTTCCACACAAGTTGGGCACAAATGACCAGAAAATTCTCTAGGTAGCCCAGCGTGACAGGAGGAGCAAAATGCAATGGGGGAGACAGATACCCCAGCCTCCTTCATCTTAGGTCTAGTCCCAGGCTCAAGTGGAGTAGACATGCTCACAGAGTCAGATGTACCCCACTAATAGGAATCACCCGATTAAAGTGTGAAAGATTAAATATTCACCCCAGAAACGTTTAAAACTAAACTTATCTGGCAAGCGAAGGGTTAATCAGCAGAGGAGAGAGAGAAGGTCCGGTCCCTACGTAGTATACTCGACGAGAAGAACTCACAAAATGGCTGCCGCGACGGGAGCCAATCAGAAAAAGAGCACGAACCAAGCGCTCATGGGAAGCGTAGTTTTCCTCACAAAGTACCCCAAAACAGTGACCAAAGTCCCCCCAGTCCCCCAACACACTCAAACATACAACCGGATGATACAGCAAGGGAAGACAAATAAAATGAGCCCTCTCTGAAGTCGCTATGTGAAGCGGTTCCAGAGATACGTCCCACAGAGTGTAAGTCCATAGAGAGTAAAGGAGCAATGGCGTCTATGCGGGAAAAGCACGCTTAAAGGCGCGGAACATTATTTTTAAGAAATTTTACCCTTAAAGTAAAAGTTCATAACACATAGCAAACATATATACTATAACAGCAAACATTATCCAACCAAGGTAAACAATGCAAATGCCCATAAAATAGACAAACCCATCAGAGAGAGGGTTAAATCCCACATAAACTGCTCCAAAACTCAGACATACACATATACATTGCATAGCACAATATATAAAAAAACCCAATGAGCGCTGGAGTGCACAATGAGAACTCCCAAACACAATCCCAATGAAGGGACATTGAGGGACAAGTGGACCTTCGGCACTCAAAGGGTGGCTCACCTTTCCTGCAGGACTTCTGTCTTCAGGTTACCAAGATCAGAAAGGAATCACCCCAGAGGATAATTCCCCAGGAAAATACTTGAAATCAAGTTATTCCCTCGTCAGGGCAAAAGATCCACCAGAAGTACCCTGGAAGCTGTGCTATCCACTTTAAATAGGGCATTTGACAGCCTTGGTAACCCGCCTAATGGTGGTATTCCATATTTGTAAAAATATGCATACATTTAGATGAATGTTCCTGCCTACTTAAAGGGGTGGATCGCCTCCCAGTGTACCAGTAACAGTGTACCAGTAACCTGTATTTGACGACAGTGAAATAACCATACTACCCAGGATTTTTTTTTTGCAACCCTATGAAATTGTGTACATTAACCCATTACTATAAACCCCCATCCCCCTAAAAAAAAACCCCACCTCACTTGCACCTCCAAATATCTCCTCCCCCCTCCATTACCCAAATATCTCCTCCCCCCTATCCACCCAGCCACACCTTTCCAAAACTCAAAACCGTCCCTCCAAACTTCTTAACTCCCTCTAACAAAGGACAAAGATACTGCCCCGAGGGGCTCCTAACTTTACATTTCCAAAGGGTCTCAGAATCAGCAGGCCCTATAGTCAGCGACGGCGAACCCCCCTGCGGGACCAAGAACCGCCCACCCCTATTATACGACCGTTCCGATCCCACAGTTGAGCCGCCGAACCCCACCAACAGGGACCGCCACTGCCCCCCCACTACTACCCCCACAATTAATAAAAAAATCAAAATTCCACCCGTTATAAACATCTACCCACCCGGGATCCCATCAAGATATATCAAAAACCCAGCGTCTCCCCGATCGGGATACCAGCCATTTTACCACCAATCCCTCATAAACTTGATGTAAGTAAAAAATTCAGCATTTTTCACACTTAGGTTTCAAAGTTCAGGCACAGGATAGGTGTAGATTTTTAAAAATGCATTGTTTATAGTTCAGCTCCTTTTTCTGAGTACGACAATACTCCCTATGCATAGGTTTCTCAAGGTTTGAGGGAGGTACGGGGGCCCAATTTTAAACAAATATTGAATTTTCACATCTTGCTTAACTGGTACCATGTCTTATTTGGGGCTATGTTCCAGTGCTCCACTTTAACTCCTTCAGTGCCAGAGGCTTGGGCCATTTCCTGTACCCTGCAGGCCAGACACTTTTTCAGCACTTTTGCTATCCTGTTTAGACTTGATTTACTCTGGGAATTTCTAGTTACATATGGAAAACTATATATTGTTTTTTTTTTCAGAATGAATTGAGCTTTCTCGTGGTACCTTACATGAAGATAATTTTGAATCGTGCAAAAAGCTATGATGTCATAACGACAAAAAAAGTGAAAATTTACTTATTTTGCTAAAATCAAAAAAATGTACCTTGATTGCGAAAGTTTCAATTATTTGAAAAAGCCCTGAGTCCTCCGAGTAAAAAAAGATACCAAATTTGTATAGTTTTACCTACGCCTATGGCTAGCACAGAGCGCTAATCACCAGGAGTGCAAAATGGCATTTTCAACTTTAAGAACTAATATGCGCATTCTAGGGTTTTTGTGGTAAAGCTACCCTAAAACAGTGGAATAACTATATAAAACTATATATTTCTGAAAAGTAGACAACCTGCCACATCTAGTGAGGGGTAGCTTGCCTTCTTGCCCCAATGCTTCCAGAATTTGGCACTATAGGAAAAAAATAGCATTTGCTTACATTTCTGCCCCTTCAACTGTACTGAAATCGGTGAAAACCATGGAATTTCCAAATGTATTCATTAGCTAGTGCTCTTTGGAGAAAAATGAGACCTCACTGGTATGAGTTCACCTACCTTAGTGGGCGCTACAAGTACAAAACTACACCTTCTACAACCTCTAATTTTTCTAACATTTTCTCAAACATTACTTGTCTATACAAAAATGGTTATAACAACTACAGAAGTGAAGAAAGGCTACACAAACTATACCATTTTGGAAAGAAGACAACCTGCCGCATCTAATGAGGGGTGAATTGCCTTCTTAACCCAAGCCTGTTGTGCCCAAATGCTTCCAGAAGGTGGCACTATAGTAAAAAAATGGCATTTTCTTAAATTTCTGACCCTTCATCTGTACTGAAATCTGTGAAAACCATGGAATTTCCAAATGTATTCATTAGCTAGTGCTCTTTGGAGAAAAATAACACCTCACTGGTATGAGTCGACTTACCTTAGGGGTGCCAGAAGCACATAATTAGACCTACCTGTTTGTTTCCTCAAAAATGGCTGCTTGTACTAAAATATTCATAACTGTTACAGACATGAAGGAAAGGTATAAAAGGTATACCATTTTTGAAAGTAGACATTCTTCCGCATCAAATGAGGGGTCACTTGCCTTTCTATCCCTGGGCTGAAGGGCACAAATATTTCCAAAAGTTGGCGCTATAGGAATAAATACATGTTTTTTACATTTCCACCACTTCAACAATACTAAAATCTCTAAAAACCATAAAATTTCCTGCTGTATTCAGTACCTGCTACCAACACGAGAAGAATGGTAGCCCATTTGTGTGGGTTAACATACAATATGTGGGTGCTAGGAACATGGACGTAAACCTGACATTTTTGTTTTTTAAATTATCTGCTTGCATTAAAATGGTTATAACCATAATAGACATGCAGGAAAGGTAGAGAAACAATGCCATTTTGGAAACAAAACAACCTGCCGCATCTAATGAGGGGTCACTTGCCTTCTTACCCAAAGGCTGGTGTGCAGAAATGCTTCCAGAAGGAGGCGATATAGGAAAAAAAAATAGCTTTTTTTACATTTCTGCCCCTTCGAATGTATGGAACTCTGTGAAAACCATGGAATTTTCAACTGCATTCATTAGCTAATGCTCTTAGGAGTCAAATGACACCCCAATGGTATGAGTTGACCTACCTTAGGGGGTGCTAGGAGTAGAAAACTACACCTACTACAACAGCTGATGTTTCTAACATTTTTTCAAACCTGACCTGCCTGTACGAAAATGGATAGAACACCTTCAGAAGTGAAGAAAAGGTAGATAAACCATTCCATTTTGGAAAGAAGATAACCTGCCGCATAGAATGAGGGGTCACTTGCCTTTTTACCCCTAAGTTAGTGTGCACATCTATTAACAGAATGTGGTGCTACAGGAAGAAAAAAAACAAAACATTTTTTTTTTTACATATAAGTCACTTCAAAGATACTAAAATGGTTCAACGGGGTGGGATTTCCTAGGAGGACTTCTTGCCAGCCTATGAAAAATGGTACCCCATTGCTGTGTGTTGACATACCAATTTGGGTGACAGGAGAATAGCTACCATTGAAACAGGGATGGGAAAGCAAACAGCATATGTGTGATTTTATGGCTAACAGATGAAAGAAGCTAGGGCGTCAGACGGTGTACGTGTGGACCTGTGACTACCAGTGTAACAATGTGTGTGGGAGGGTGAGGGGTTAGGCAGTGTGTGTGGGTATGAACGGAGGAGCAAGGGTGGTGGTGATGGTGGGGCAGTGTCTGATAGTGTATATGGGGGATCTGTGACTACCAGTATGCACTGTATGTCCCCCTCATACAAAGTTTTATTCCCAGCCTGAATCTAGTGCATATTGTACTTTGAGTCTACCAGTAGGCATTGGAAACAGGCTGGGGGTCAGGCTGGGGAATGGGATTGCCAGTTGGCTGTGGAACCAGGCAGGGGGATACGGTACACGGGAGGGGTGATTGCAGGCATTTTGTGTGTATGCCACAGGGGTGCCCAATGTACTGCTAAGCAATGCATTGAACCCCCTGTTGCACACAAAGAGTTTTTTTTTATTATTATTTTGTATTCATACACTCCTGGTGTCCCCCATCAAGGTCTAAAAACAGAATAATGAAAGAAAAAAAAAAGAGTGTGTGTGTGTGTGTGTGTCACAGGGGGTCCAATGCATTGCAAAGCACTGTGTTGGACTCCCCCCCCCATGGCACGTGCATCTTTTGGGGCTTTTCCCCAATATTTTTGTGTAGACCTCGTTGGGGGCATCAGAACCCATACAGTGAGGTCTGAATAAAAAATATAAGGGGGAAAAAAAATAATCCTTTGTGTGCCACAGGGGTGTCCAGTGGATTGCAAAGCACACAAAGAGTTAATTTTTTTTTTTATCATTACTTTGTATTCAGATGGCCACCAAACAAGCTCTGATTAAAAAGTAATGATAAAAGGTGCTGTGTGTGCCACAGGAAGGGGATCTGCTTTGACCCCCCCCTCCCCTTGGCACACAAAGGGTTACATTTTGTTTTTATTTTTTTATTATAGACCTCATTGAGGGGCATCAAGATGCCCCTGAACCCCCCCCCCCATGAAGTCTTAGTCAAAAAAAATACATGTCCACAAAAGAAGTGACCCTGTGAGTACCACAGGGGTCTCCAGCGCATTGCAAAGCAATGCATTGGATCCTTGTGGCACTCAGAGGGTTAATTTTTTTTTTCATTAGTTTGTAATAAGAGCTTGTTGAGGAGCCATCAGGACCACTCCTGATGGGCTCCCCAACAATCTCTAATTACAAAGTAATGATAAAAGCCCTGTGTGTGCCACAGGAGGGGGGCTGCATTGGATCCCCCCGTGGCACTCACAGGGTTAATTATTTTATTTTTTTTATTATAGACCTCATTGAGGGGTATCAGGACCCATACTGATCCCCCCAATGAGGTCTTAGGAAAAAAAAATTGTCCACGAAATATGTGTCGCTGTGAGTGCCACAGGGGTCTCCAGCGCATTGCAAAGCAATGCATTGGACCCTTGTGGCACTCAGAGGGTTACAGGCATGCCATTTTTACAGCTGGTCCCTTGTCTCATTTCGGGCTGTTTGGCAATGCTGCAATAAATTTCACCCCCAAACGTTATAGAAGAGTAGACAACCCAGGCTTTCATTATGTTTTAATTTTATCAGTTTTTTTTGCTGCCACACTATCACCAATCCCTCCCAAAACCTGCAGTAAGGAAGATAAACACCATTTTTTCACTCTTATATTTTAGTGTTGCTCTGGTTTTCAATCAGATGATATTTGCAGATTTTTTAGTGCTTTACATTAGTGGTGAGTTACATCGTCTGAGCACAACAATACCCCATATGCATAGGTCTGTCAGGGTTTGGGGGAGCTACTGGGCCCAGTAAGGAACATGTGTGTTTCCATTATCAGGTATGAAAAAAACTTAGGGTGCTTTGCTTCCCATTATATTTTCATAGTGTTAGATCTAAGCAGGAATGTGTTTTTTAAAATAAAAAACAGGATATTTCAGGGGGGTAAAAGTGGCCAAATAATAAAATAAACTTTACAGCACTACTGCATTGTGCCTGCATGGTATTGCTTGAAGCAGGCACCAATGTAGAGGCCAGGTTTGGAAGGGCAATCAGGACAGTAAGTCATGGTGTCTGTCCATATTCCCTTGCTGTAGTAAACCCTGCAGTGCTTCTGTGGTTTGTTCTTTTGGTGAGTTGGGGGGATTTTATAAATAAAGTGTGCTACCCAGGGTCTTGCTGGAATGATTTCTGGCACACCTTGAAACAAAAATAGGTAAGTGAGTTGTAGGCGATACTGTAAAAAAACTACATTTTGGATTGGGGTTTGCCAGTTTGAAAAGTAAATGAATTGTGTTCTGTAGTCTGCATCATATAGATGGCAACTTTTTGGTACCATGCCCTACACTTTCTCATCGCGAGGTATGGCTGCATTAGTTGATCACACAGATCAACTTCCCCCATGTTCTTGTTATAGTCCCTGATGCAGACTGGCTTTCTCAGTACCACTCTCCTGCCACAAACAGTGACTGCCACAGTTCTGTCCTCATGCATGGTGGTAACTATCAGCAGCTCCTTTTGGCACAAAGATAAGGTGCCTATAAGGTATCTATGAGTTTTTTAGGCAACTCCCTGCAATTGCGCCTAACAGTGCCACAGGCCACGGTGTCAAAACCAAAAAAGAGACTTAAATAAAAGGGGGCTGGTGTAGCAGCTGTCAACATATAAATGATATCCTTTATTTAATAAGGGGTAACTTAGATCCCAAACTATTTTCCCATTTATTCCCAGAGATTCGGGGCAACCAGGATGATCAAGTTGGCTGTCCTTGCCCTCATAAATTCGAAAAGCCTGGGTATAGCCTGTGGCACTTTTGTACAATTTATAAAATTTAATGCTGAATTTGGATCGCTTGGAGGGGATGTATTGCTTGAAACCTAACTTGCCTTTATATTTCATAAGGGATTCATCTATACTTACATGTTTTTGGGGGGTATATACTTGGGCAAATTTTTCCTGTAAATAATTTATTAGGGGGCGAATTTTGAACAATCTGTCATACTGGGGGTGTTCTTTGGGGAGGCACAGGGTATTATCACTAAAGTGCATAAAGCGCAAAATAATTTCATATCTATTCCTGATCATTGTTTTGGTGAATATAGGGGTATCACTCCAGTATGATCTAATACTTGGCTTTTTATTATCCCCATTGCCCTTATTAGGGCCCAGAATTGTTTAAATTCTATGATGTCTGTGGGTTTCCATACTTTTTGCTTAACAACGAAAGCTGATGGGTTGGCGGCAATATACTGGGCTGCATACAAATTGGTTTGGGACACAATCTCTCCCAAAATGTCTTCCCCCAAAAACAAATAAAAAACCTGATCATGAGTAAATCCTTCCACATCAATTTGAATTCCTGCGTTGCCTGTGAATTCTGGGATTTGTGGGCATAAATTGGTTGGTGATACCCATTCATTAGTATCATTAGGATCAGAAAGAGTGGCAGGTCTTGGGGCATTTCTTTGGGCAGCTCTTTGGGAAGGTCTTTGGGCATCTCTTTGGAAAGGTCTTTTGCCAGGTATTTGGGCAGAAGTAACCACAGTGTATATATAGGACAGTCCTACAACACAGCTTCCTCTTCCTTTTGCTGCTTCTCACGCAGTTCAGTCAATTACTGCTCCTGCCTTTGCTGTGCATGTTTTTTTCTTCTCTGTATTATTGTGACTGTTTATTTGCCCAGTTTCTGTTCTTCCTTTTTGCTGTTTCGTTCATTGCAACATTTTTTCGCTTTGCTAAATGATCATTTGTCTCCCCATTCCTGTCTGTTCCCCTTACTGAGCCGTTCGGCCTTCAGGTTCTCTCCCCAGCTCTATTTCGGCCGTCATCTTGTGAGATTCGGACGGCCATCTTGAATCTCGCGTCGGTCCTCCCGAATCTCGCGAGATTTTGACGGCCATCTTTGTCTCTTCAATTTTTGTTCCGGATCTCTTCCCTGCGCTTCTCTGCATCAAGTGCCCCCCTGGGAAATCCACCCTTCTACAGCCTACTTATTTTATCTAGCCCCTTCTTTGACAGTCAGTGGGTGAGCCCCCACTGTGCTTTATTCTGTTACACCTTGTCTTCAACATTATTAGCAGGTGAGCCTTGCTCCTTCTATGTGCCTTGTGGGTTTACTTTGGGTGAGCCCCAATTTTACCACATTTCCCCACTGTCAGGGTGAGCCCCTGTTTTTCAATATAGGTGTTTTTTCTACTCTAGCTCTGCTGGTTTTACGCCAGCCTCTGTTTGGTGAATTTTCACTTCCATTCCATATTTATTTCTAGTATCTGTAATCTGTTACAAATTATTTTTCTATTCCTCTCCATGGCTGACCTTGCCCCTTGATTTTGCTCCCCCTCCAGATGTCCAAGCCTGGATCCAAAAGGCCATTAGAGAGGCTATTGCCACTCTGCCTCCTCCTTCCCAGGGTCCTTCCACCCTTCCAGTCCCTATTACCCCCCTGTCAGGCTCTGACTCAGAGGGTTCCGCGGATTCACCGCCCCCTAAACGTCCAAGGAAAGGGTCCAGCTCTTCCGCCCATAAGGGTAAAGGCCCCGCTAAGGCGGTTAAATTATCTACCCTATTGCAACCTCTTTGGGGGCTGCTCCATCCCTGACTGCACCTCCTTCAGGAGATGCCCTTGATTACTCCTCGGCCGAGGAGTTTGACTCTTGTGCAGTTCAGGACGCAGGAGAGGGTGAGCCCCGATCCCACTCCGATTCTGCCGTACAATGCTCTGACCCATCTGAGGAGGATCTAGCCTTTAACCCCCAGGACGAGGTTCTCTTCGACCCTCGTTTCATTCACCATACCAGATCTGCTAAATGGACCTCTCCTGACCATATTGCACGCTACATCCAAGTCTGGATGCGAAAAAACCTGGATAAAGAAGTCCGCAACTGCCTTCAGGCGGAATGCCCTCGCCCCGCTATACCGGGGAAGGTTACCTCAACCCCAGAATTTGACACCTTTATGGTCAATTACATGAAAAAGAAGGGCAGAGATCCACGGAAGGGACTAGAAAAAGGCCTTAAAGCTGCCCAGGACCTAATCAGAATCCGGTAGTTTCCCCAGTTCTGACACCGGATAATCTACCTGTAGTCCCTATTACACATACCAGAGGCTTACCGGCGGCGCCGCCATTACCATTGAGATATGATGGCGAACCTTCACAATTCAGGGGCTTTATTAATCAATTGGAGATATTTTTGGAGCTGACGCCCCAGGCATTTCCTAACGACCGGAGTAAGGTCGGATTTATGATATCGCTATTGACGGGCAAGGCACTGGCATGGGCGAACCCCCTGTGGGAGAATGCCAAACACTGCACTCTGAACTTTAATGAGTTTGTAAGGAAATTCCGCAGAGTGTTTGAGGTTCCTGGCAGGGCTTCCTCTGCTGCCAAAAGGTTAATGGAGATACAGCAGGGCGATCGTACTCTGGGCGACTATGCCATTGAATTTCGGACCTTGGCAGCAGAGGTGGGATGGAACAATGAGGCATTAGTTGCAGCCTTTGCTCAGGGTCTGTCCGAATCCATTAAGGACAAAATAGCTGCCGGAGATGTACCTAGTGATCTGGATGAGTACATTGACTATGTCATGCTTATTGACTCCCGCATTCGTGAGAGACGGTTGGCAAAAACGGCGAGATCCAGAAACTATGGTCATGGCAGTCTTTTAAACCCACCCTCACCACCCATTCCTCTTGAACGTTCACCCGAGTCTGGAGAGCCAATGCAGCTTGGGTTCACCAGACTTACGAAGGAGGAGAGGGCATACCATAGGAAGCAAGGCCTATGCTTATACTGTGGTAAACCTGGGCACCTTTTACGCACATGTCTGGTATGGCCGGGAAACGGACGCACCTAGGGTACCCTGGGGGAGAGGCCCTAGGTGGTGTGCAGCAGTCCCTAGATTCAAGTACAGTGAAACCCACCATCCAGGTGGTATTTTCTTGGGCAGACTTGTTCATGGAGGCCATGGCACTGGTGGGCTCCGGTGCAGTTGGGTACTTTATCGACCAATCCTTTGCCGAATTGCACAGAATTATGTTAAGTAAAAGAGAATCTCCCTTGGCTATTGAAGCCATTGATGGCAGACCCTTGGAACCGGCATTTATTACCATGGAAACGATTCCTATCACTATGTCGGTTGGGGCTCTCCACAAAGAGGAGGTACGTTTCCAAATAATTCGATCTCCTCATCATGCAGTCATTCTGGGATTTCCATGGCTACTCTTACATAATCCTCAGTTTGATTGGCAGAGATGTGAGGTTAAATCATGGTCTGAGTATTGTGCTAAAAACTGTCTATCACACCCTGTTAAGATTTTGTGTACCTCTCCCTCTGTGCCAGCTGAATATAGTGAATTCAGTGACATATTCAGCAAGGGAGAGGCCAGCACATTGCCTGAGCACAGACCCTATGATTGCGCTATTGATCTGCCCTCGGGTGTGGTGCCCCCTAGGGGCCGTACTTATCCACTGTCGTGTGATGAAAACAAGGCTATGGAGGGCTACATTGAGGACGCCCTCAAGAGAGGGATTATTCGCAAGTCTACCTCTCCGGCTGGTGCCGGGTTCTTCTTTGTAAAGAAGAAAAATGGCGAACTTAGACCATGTATTGATTACCGGGGGCTGAATAAGCTGATGCCTAAGAATGCCTACCCTATTCCACTCATTACTGAATTATTTGACAGGCTAAAGGACTCTTCCATCTTCACTAAACTTGATTTGCGGGCTGCATATAACCTGATCAGAATTAAGGCTGGAGATGAGTGGAAGACGGCATTTAATACCAGAAGAGGGCACTACTAATATCTGGTAATGCCATTTGGCCTATGCAATGCACCTGCGGTGTTCCAGAAATGTATTAATGACATCCTGTGCGACATGCTTCAGTCCTGTGTGGTGGTATATCTAGATGATATATTGATTCACTCTGCCAACCTCACCCAGCATGTTAAGGATGTCTCTGAGGTTTTGCTTCGACTTCGCAAAAATAAACTGTTCTGTAAACTAGAAAAGTGCGAATTTCATAAGTCTCAAGTACCATTTTTGTAATTTCTAGAGATGGCATTGCTATGGACCAAGATAAATTGACAGCAGTCCTTCAGTGGCCTTGCCCCAAGGGGATAAAAGCTATACAGCATTTTTTGGGCTTTGCCAACTGTTATAGGAAGTTTATCCAGAACTTTTCTACTATTGTGAAACCTCTGTCTGACTTGACACATAAGGGCGCTACTCCCTCTCAGTGGTCCGAGGCAGCTGAAAATGCATTTGAGACCTTGAAATCTGCCTTTGCGTCTGCCCCAGTGCTGTCCCACCCCAATTCCTCCCTGCCATTTACCCTGGAAGTTGACGCCTTGGAGGTTGGGGTTGGGGCAGTGCTCTCTCAACGTCATGTGGGAGGTGGCACCTTGAGACCCTGTGGGTTCTTCTCTAAGAAACGCTCCAGTGCTCAGAGCCACTATGAGATTGGCGACAGGGAGCTCCTGGCTATTATTCTGGCACTTAAAGAATGGCACCACCTATTGGAGGGTACTAGGACCCCAGTATTAATCCTTACTGATCACAAGAATTTGACATATCTCTCTGAAGCTAAGACACTGTCCTCACGACAAGCTAGGTGGGCACTCTTTTTGTCCCGGTTTAATTTTGTAGTGTCCTACCTTCCGGGCTCTAAGAATGTTAGGGCAGACGCTCTGTCCAGACAGTTTGCGTCGGACCTTGAGAGGGAGGAAGAACCAGTACCTATTATTCAGCCAGATCGTATCCTGGCTACTATTCGTAATAGCATAACTTTGCCACTGGGGGAAGAAATTTTGGCCTCTCAGACAAGGGCTCCACCAGAGACCCCAGTTGGCAAGTGTTTTGTGGATGAGCCATTCCGTACCCGTCTATTGGAGACATACCATTCATCTAAAGTGGCTGGGCATATCGAGAGGGATCAACTAATATGGTCTCTTTCACAATTATTCTGGTGGCCCTCCCTTAGAGCCGATTGCTCCGCTTTTACTGCCGCCTGTGCCACCTGTGCCCGTGCCAAGACCCCCAGACATCTCCCAGTGGGCCTACTCCAACCGGTGCCTAATGGCGAACGTCCATGGTCTCATATATCCATCGACTTTTTGGGAGAGCTGCCAGCTTCTAGGGGGTATACGTTTATCCTCATGGTGGTCGATAGGTTCTCTAAGATGGCTCATTTCGTGCCTCTCTCTGGTCTTCCGTTGGCTCAGGAATTGGCTGGAGGCTTTGCTAAAGAAATGTTTCGCTTGCACGGGGTACCCAGTGTGGTAGTCTATAAATCGTGGGAGCCAGTTCGTGTCCAGGTTTTGGAGGGCATTTTGTGGCCAGGTGGGCATCCAACTGTCCTTCTCCTCCGGCTACCATCCCCAGACCAACGGAGCCGCTGAGAGTGCCAATCAGGGACTGGAGCAGTTCCTGCTCTGCTTTGTAACCGATCATCATGACAATTGGGCCGACCTGTTGCCATGGGCTGGGTTCCAGCCGTGCCTGCTCCCGGACTCATTTCAGTCACAACAGATTCCTGCCATGGATGAGCATATGGCACAACTTCGCTCCACTTGGGCACAGGTTCAGAGGGCCCTCAGTCAGTCATTCCAGTGACATCAGCGGCATGCCAATCGTAGACGGCTGCCAGCGGTCTCATTCCAGGTTGGGGACAGAGTATGGCTCTCCTCCAGAAACCTCAATCTGCAGGTACCCTCCAATAAGTTGGCTCCCTGGTTCATTGGTCCATTTAAAATCATCCGCAAAGTCAATCCTGTAACTTGTGCATTGGAACTGCCAGCCTCTATGCATATACATAATGTGTTCCATGTGTCTCTCTTGAAACCCTTGGTTTGCAACCGCTACACTACCACTCCAGTGATTCCTGGGCCGGTGGACGTTCAGGGCCAAGAGGAATACGAGGTCCAGAGCATCATTGATTCTAGGAGACTTAGGGGGAAGTTGCAATATTTGGTCCATTGGAACGGTTATGGCCCTGAGGAATGTTCTTGGGTGGATCAGAAGAACCTCCATGAGCCTAGACTTTTGCGTAAGTTCCACTCTAAATATCCCCAGAAACCAAGGCCTCCTGCAGGGAGAGGGGGTCTTTGAGAGGGGGGTACTATCACAATGCCTGTGATCCTCCTTTGTCACTCTCGCTTGTGGTGTGCTCTGATTTGCTGAGTCGGTTTGGCCCGCCCCTGGTGACCTTTTTATGCCTGGCCGTGACACTGTCAGGTGCCCTTTCGTGGTGTTTCAGAGCCAGTATTGCTGTTGCTGTGTTCCTGATTCCTGTGTACCGATTTGGCCTGTTCTGACTACGCTCCTGTGTTCCTGCTTGTGATTGACCCGGCTTGTCTGAGAATGATCTGACTCGGCTTGGCTGACGTTCCTGCTCATGATTGACCCGGCTTGTCTGAGAACCACCTCCGTGATCTGACCCGGCCTGGCTGACTTCCTGCTCCGTGACCTGAACCGGCTTATTCCAGTGACCTGCTTTGTTCCTGCTACCTGCTCCTTTTGTAGCCGCAGCGACATTCTAACTCCCGCTGTGCCTGCCTACCGGGCTGATCGTGTAACCTCCTTAACTCTTGCAGTGCCTAGTCTCCAGTGCAGAGTCTCCGTGCTCACTTGCAGAGCTGTGCTTCCGTTACTGAGCCCTCCTTGGTACTTGCAGAGCTATTCCTCTAGTACTGAGCCTTCGATCCTTAAAGCTGCAATTTAACCCTTGCCGTGCTGCCGCCTCTTTAGCTGAGCCGTCTCACACCTGTACTGAGCCTACGCTAGTATATCGCTACTTCTGCTGAGCCGGCCGCATATATGCCTGCTCTGGTCGGTGGCTCATCCTGTCAACTGCAGAGTAGTCGAGTTCGTTAACACGCCCGGTGAGGCGCTATTGGCTCTTAAGCAAATGCTAGGTTCTCTGGTATACGCCCGTGGGGGCTATTGGCTCAACCTATTGCGGCAAAGGGTGGTCTCCAGTATACGCCCGTGGGAGGCTATTGGCTTCATCGATTGCAGTGTATTGTGGTCTCCGTTGTTACGCCCGTGGGGGCTACTGGCTCAAGCTCTTGCAGGTTGTCTCTGGTATACGCCCGTGGGGGCTATTGGCTCAAACTATCCCTATGCAGTTGGTCTCCATTATTACGCCCATGGGGGCTATTTACAAGCTCTTGCAGTGCAAGCTACTACCGTTGTTATGCCCATAGGGGCTACCGACTCACGCACTTGCAGATTAAGCTGTATCCGTTGCTATGCCCGTGGGGGCTATTCTGTGCAACTTTTCTGCTGATTCTACCTCTGGTCTAGTACTGCCTAGCAGCTTCCCAGCCTTTAGTACTTTAGGTGTTACACCATCTACACCTATAGCCGCTTCATCACCATCTTGGGCGTGCCAAACACCATAACAGAGACTGACTATTATTGCATTTAACCCTTGATTTGTTTCTCTACTGTGTGCCTGTCCTGAGACAGTATATGTGATAACTCTGTTTCTGTATACTGGGTCTGTGGGGGCATATCTGTATATATTTCTCTAATATTTCGTGTTGCCTGTAGAGGGCGATCTTTCATCTTAATTTTCATTTAATAAAACTGTGTTTTATTCTACCAGCTAGTCTGAGTGTCTTAAAAAACCGTTACAGGTTCACTAGACTGGACCTCCAGGAAGCCTACCTCACCGTTCCCATTCACCTGGACTCCAGACGGTTTCTGCGATTCCGTTGGAACTCCGAACTTTGGCAGTTCACCTGTCTCCCCTTTGGCCTGAGTTCTGCTCCTTGGTGTTTCACCAAACTGATGAAACCCGTGATGGCCTTTTTTCACTCTCAGGGTGTTGGTTCTATCATCTACCTAAACGACATCCTGTTATTCCACTCCAACCCAAACACTCTCTGATCTCAAACGACCTGGGTCATTGGCTGGCTCCACCACTTGGGCTTCATCGTCAACCATCAGAAATCGATGATGGTCCCGGCGTAACTGGGAACTCAAGAAGGTCCTACGCCTAGAGTTTCTCTCTCTCAGACTCCTCCCTCGGATTGTGGGCATTCTTTCATCCTCCATTCAGGCGATTTTTCCCGGCCCCCTCTACTACAGGGCCATGCAATGCCTGAAGGCACAGTATTTACGCACTCGTCTATCTTACGACCAGATGGTCCCCTTCACGCCGGATGTTTAGTCGGAGCTCACCTGGTGGCTGCGTGGAATGGCACAGCCATTTTCGGCGCCATGCACAACTTCATCTTGGAGTCCGACACCAGTCTCTGGGGTTGGGGCGCCTCCTGTGCTGGATCAGCTACCGGCAGTCGATGGTCCGGTGATGAACAGTCGCTTCACATCAACTTCCTCAAGCTCATTGCTGGTTGGCAGTTTTTCCAAAGAGCTCTCTCACTATTCTATCTTACTGCATATGGACAAAGTCTCGGCGGTGTGCTACATCAACAAGCTGGGTGGCGCCTGGTTGGAACGCCTGTCCAACCTTACCTGGGATTTATTTCAGTTCTGTCTTGAGCGGCGAATCTCACTCTCTGCCGAATACATCCCAGGGTTGGACAATCTGACCACAGACTGGTTTTCCCGATCTTGGAGGGATGCCAGAGATTGGATGCTGCACAGGCTAGTCTTCCTCCGTCTCTCATCTTTTCGAGGCCCTTTTCAGTGGACCTTTTTGCCTCCCGCTGGAATTATCAAATCCAGACCTTCTTCAGTTGGCCCCCGGATCCGGACTAGACTGCGGTGGACACTTTCTCCCAGACTTGGCTTCTGACGGAAGCTTATGCGTTTCCTCCTTTGTCCATGATTTTCCGTGTGATCCACCAACTCCGTCGTCATCTTTTCTCTCTCCTCCTCGTGGCTCCGTTGTGGCCAGCATAACCTTGGTTTCAGGCTCTCTTGGCGATGTCTTGCGACTTCCCTCTGCTTCTTCCCTGGAGCCCCCTTCTACTTCAGGATCCTTTTTTTTCCCCTCATCCCCTTGTACTCGATCACTGTCTCATCCTGGTTGCATGGTCGATTTCAGGGGTTCCTGGAATTTGTCTGGGCTTTTGCAATCAGCTTCTGACCTCCTCTGCATCTCGTGGGCCCCGGGCACTAGACGCGCCTACCTTTCTCTCCGTCACCTTTCCGCTAAGCTTACCATGTTGTTGTGTTTGGTTTCGTTTTGCAGGGTTTCGGATGTCCACGCTCTGGACTTTAATGCTCTCTCTTTTTCCCCAGACAGAGTTACTTTCCAGATCTCACGTTGGACCAAGTCTTCCTCCTCTTCGGTCTCTTATGCCTATTTTCCTTCGGGTCCTCTCTTGTGTGTCGTTCGCTGTCTCCAGCTTTCCGTGCCGGCAGCTCTCTGCATGACATTATGTGCTCAGCGGATTGGTCTCAGGAATTGACTTTCGCCGGTTCTATTACCATTCTGTGTCTCATGCGGCGCATTCTTTAGTGGCGCAGAGTTAAACCTGCAAAAATGAGCTTCCTGTCTTGCCATAAAATTGGGGATTATTCTAGCTTGTGACCAAATAATCTGAATTTTATTAAAGACAGGAGGTGAGTATTTTCCTGCCCGTTTTTTCCGTCCCTACCCTTTTTCCCTTGTCTTGTTTTGTAGTTTATTTGCTATACTCCTGTATATTTATTATGCTAGCATCTTACGTTTTCCTAATGATACCTTGCTATGCCTGTTATCATTATGTCTCTTCTGCTTATGTACTGCAACTTTATTTTGTCCAGTTCCTGTTATGGTTCTCTCACTTATTTTCTTCTAGCTTAATCTCATCTCCGCATGGCCGAAATTCCTGGCGGCAGGCTCCTTTCCCTATGACTACAGTTCTCTTTGTTGCTGAGGTTCTGCCTGCTCTGGTGATTCTCCATTTGTTTCCTGGTTCCGAGTTTTGGATTTTCCTTTCCTGTGTTAAGTTCTGCAAACGAAGAGGAAGCTGTGTTGTAGGACTGTCCTATATATACACTGTGGTTACTTCTGATTGGTTATTTATTTTGTTTACATTGTCTTCCGTTTGCTGCTGTAAAAGTGAGTGATGCAAATACTCGCCTCCTGTCGTTAATAAAATTCAGATTATTTGGTCACAAACTAGAATAATCCCCAATTTTTAAATAAATATATTTTTTTTCCTACTCTACTACTAAATATATCCCTAAACCTTACTCTAACCCACGTATTTCCTGAACCTATCTAAACTAGCTTATAACACAAACTCAATTTTTAAATAAAATAAGCTTTTTTTTTCCCTACGCTATTCCTAAACCTAAATCTATCCCTAAGCCTTACCCTAACCTACCTAACCAAATTCAACTACCTATCTAAACTATGATTTCCTTCTAAAAATCTTTAAAAAAATAATTTTTTAAATAAAATAGTTTTTTTGTAATTTTTTTTTCTACTCTACCCCTAAACCTATTTCTAACCCTAAATCTTTCCCTAATGCACTTATATACTGAACCTACACAATTACCTAGCTAAACTACTACCTAACACTAAAATTTGCCAAAAAAACTATTTCTTATTAAAGAAAATATATTTTTAAAATGTAAACAAATACAAGGGGGATGGGGGAAGTACCACAGATCAACAAAAAAGATGATCTGCAGCAATTGATCACTATTAAAGTGATCCGGGGGGGATTTATTGATCACTACAATTACAGTGATCAAAGGGTTAAATCTGATTTTTTAACAGGGTTTTTTTTTCCACAGGAATGCTGGAACACGATCTGGAACACTGTAACATGTCTTGCTGTCTCTCTTCACCTCGGCAGTGTGTGAGATGGAGGGAGGCAGAGAGATGTGACAGTGACAGTGTTTGTAAATACTGTCCCTGTCATTTGGCTTTTGCAATCAAGCGAATCACATGTTGCTACAATGTCTCTACTGGCTGAAATTAAGTGCCCCGGCTACAGGAGCACTTAGGAACAGCCAGCCCGAGCTCTCCCATCACTCCAGGGCTTTTTTCAAATAATTTAGGGCTCGATGCAAATGTTGGAGTTAAAACCTGCGTGTAGAAAAAAACTGCCTTCGCGAGTTAAACAAGACCGGGTAACGTGAGATGCAAATGTTCCTTACCCAGAAAAGTTAACAAGTGATGGCCAAAAAAACACACGAAAACTACAAAACTGGAGTCGCCTAAAATCTGACCTCATCGTCGACGCAAAACACACAATAAAAGCAAGAAATGTCCCAATAAAAAAAAAAGTCCGTTACCTAGTGCCCCA
Organism: Rhinophrynus dorsalis; assembly: GCA_037306005.1. Taxonomy (NCBI): domain Eukaryota; kingdom Metazoa; phylum Chordata; class Amphibia; order Anura; family Rhinophrynidae; genus Rhinophrynus; species Rhinophrynus dorsalis. Next base: position 266,696,339 of record CM074719.1, on the reverse strand, counting down.
GCCAATCACAGCACCCCAAAGTATCAAGTTCAGTCAAATAAACTATATATAGACCCAAAATAACCGACAAACCTTTGTCTGTTATCGAGTTCCAAGAGCTAGATATCAGGACCCAGGAACAGAGGCTAGTTAAAGAGAGAAAGTAGTAAAACACATACACTTTATATATTTTTTTGACAGTGTGACTGTGTGAGTGCAAGTGAGTGACAGTGAGTGAGTGTGTGAGGGACTGAGTGAGAGTAATGGAGAGGAGAGGGGTGGGGAGTGTAGGAGGAGAGGAGGAAGAGATGCAGGTGGGCATCCTTGGTCAGAGTAGGGGAGGGAGAACCCCGGGGAGGAGGGGGAGACATGCCAGACCAGGCACATATAGTGCAGGGACAGAGGAGAGAGTGGGATGAGGGGTACATCTGGGGGAGCACCCAACACAGGCAGGGCCATCACAGGCAGGGCCTGAGAGCCAAGGCTCTTAAACAACCTCCAGGGGGTGAGGAGAAGGAGGAGGATAGGGCAAGAGAGCCTAAGTTCAGTGAGGAGGAGAACCTCGTCCTGTGTGAGGTGGTGATCGCCAGAGAGTGGCTCATGTTCTCCAAAGGGACGGTCGTTGGGATGGGTTCGAAGAGGAAGGCTGCATGGAAGGAGGTGTTATAGCTTAACTTGGTTTCAGTGTCATCTACAGTCGCGAGGCTTCAAGCATGCAGCAGGCTTGTTTTATGTGTTTGCTTCCTGTAGTCTCCTCCTACCTACTTCCTCCCTCTGAGCTGCTCCTCCTACCTACTTCCTGTGGAGGGGTTTAAAGGCAGACTGAGTCCTGACTCAGTTACCCTTGCGTTGTTGTTCGTAGCAGTTCTATTACCTTAGGCTCTGTGTATGACCTGGTTAGTCTTCCATCCAACCTGATGCTGACCTGTGGCTCTGTCTGACTAATCTTTTGCTTATCCCTATAGTGGACACCCAATCTGGTGCAGACCAATGGCTATGACTGACTACCTGAACTGTGTATGACCTGGCTTGTCTGACTACCCCCTCTGGTGCTGACTTGTGGCTCTGTCTAACTACTTTTACGTTTGTTCCTTGTAACTAGCAGACACCCAACCTAGTGCAGACCTAGGGCTCTGGTAAACCAGCTCTGATACTGAAAGCAGGTGAGTCACCTATCTATTTCCCATTCTGACTGCAGGCGTGAGTCAGCGTTCACTCCATTCTGACTGCAGGGTGAGTCAGATATCGCTCCATACTGACTGCAGGCTTGAATCTGTATGCCCGCTACGTCGGATTAAGATCCTGTGTTCCTGCTCCTGTTCCTGGCTCCAGCAGAGACTACCAGTGGCTTATCCCTAGTCTCCAGCAGATTGGTCAGGCTCGGCAGCCTACTATTCCTGATAGCAGTGCTCTCTGGCCTGTAACCATCTTCTTGTTCCTGCTGTATATATTGTATATATTTTGCTTACTTTTCGGTTGTCAATAAATTGCATTTAGCTATACCGTACTGACTCTTGAACTTCTCTGGGAACTGTGACAGTATGCAAAGGCCATGAGTTCAGACCGTGATAGTAATGCAGTTTTTCAAAGCATCCTGGAAAGGATGGGGACACTGAGTCAACGACTCGATCAATTGTCATTGGCCATGCAATACGTCTCGCAGCGCACTGCTAACCTTGAACAAATATGTACTCAACTGGTGGCCCCTCCCGAACCCTCCCAGGCACCAGTAGTTACAACCTCTCCTGACGCAGGCATGGTCAAGAGGTTGACAGGTTCCACTCAGCTCCCACAGCAGTATGGTGGGGATCCAGATGGTTGCCAGCTGGGCATATACTTTGAGTTGGTACCGGACGTTTTTCCTAATGAGCGCAGTAAAGTTGGTTTCCTTATATCTCCTCACAGGAAGGGCACTGGCATGGGCCAATTCACTATGGGAGACAAACAAACCCATTGTTCACAATTTGTCTGAATTTGTGAAACCATTTAGACAGGTTTTTGATAGGCCAGGCCGTGTGGCCTTGGCATCCAAGTATCTTATGACCCTGCATCAGGGTAACCGCACAGTGGCAGACTATGCGATTGAGTTCCACACCCATGCAGCAGAAGTTGACTGGAAGAATGAGGCCCTGATGGCCGTTTTTTTTCAAGGGCTCAATGATACTATGAAGGATGAGATCGCGGCCCGCGATCTACCTAACGATTTGGACTTACTGACTGAATTATGTATCTTGATAGATTCCAGAATCAGAGAAAAACCCACGTTTAAGGAGTACCTGCGGAGGTCCTCAAAGAGAGGTCCTGCTTTTTATGCTGGCCCACCCTATCCTCCCTTGCCACCCATGTCTCCGGGACTGGGTTTTGATGGTAATGAACCTATGCAGGTGGATACTATAGTCAGGGGGAGATCCTCGGATGCTGAGAGCCTGAGGAGGCCTCAAAGGGAGCTGTCTCCTCATGATCCTGACCCACCCTATCCTCCCATGCCTCCTGATCTGGTCTCTGAGAGTGAGGAACCTAGGGTGATGGGTGTCACTTGGCTGTCGAGAGAAGAGAGGGCCTATAGGGGAAGGGAGGGCCTGTGTCTGTACTGTGGGAAGGCCAGTCATTTGTTGCAGGCATGTCCTATTTGCCCTGAGAGACGCTTGAATTCTACAGTCGGTCGGAGACAGATGATAGGGGGCATTTCATTCTCTCCAGAGAATCTTTCGGAAAAGCCTGTGTTAAATGTCTGCATTTATTGAGCTAATAAATCCACCTCAGTTCCAGCTTTACTGGACACTGGGGCAGCTGGTTGCTTTATTGATGCAGAATTTGCAGCCAATAAGAATATTCCATTGTTGCATCTTGTTTCCCCGCTGGCCATTGAGGCTATTTATGGCAGACCTTTACAGCCTTCGCACATCACTCATGAGCCTGCCTTGCTAACCATGAGAGTGGGAGCCCTGCATACGGAAACCCTGAAGTTTCAGGTAATCAATTCTCCACATCATGCCATGGTTCTGGGGTTTACTTGGGTACAGAGACATAACCCCAAGATAGATTGGCACACTTGTGAGGTTGAATCCTGGTCTCCACAATGCAAAAAGTCTTGTCTATCGTGTCCCGTAAGAATCACTCAAGCTTCGACTACACTCCTTCCCGAGGAGTATACGTTATTTATTGATGTTTTCAGTGAAAGTCAAGCTGAGGTTTTTCCTCCACATAGACCGTATGATTGTGCATTGGAATTGTTGCCTGGTACTACCCCTTCTAGGGGCTGTACTTACCCCTTGTCTGTGGAGGAGATACGTGTCTGATGCGCTGGCCAGAGGCATTACTTGTAAATCCACATCCCCCGCTGGTGCTGGATTTTTTTTTTGTCAAGAACAAAGACGGAGAGCTACGTCAATGTATTGACTTTCGTTGTCTGAATAAGATTTTGGTAAAGAATGCTTATCCTATTCACCTGATCACTGAACTCTTTGACCGGCTTAAAGGCTCAAAAATATTCACAAAACTTGATTTGAGAGCCACATACAACTTGGTGTGGATTAAAGAAGTGCACAAATGGAAGACAGCATTCAATACCCGGAGTGGACACTATTATCACGGTGCCCGTGATCTTCCTCTGTCACTCTTTGCTGTGGTGCTCTCCCATAGGCTAAGCTTGTCTGGCCCGCCCATTATGGCCTTTTTATACCCGGCCTTTGGCACCTATCAGGTGCCCTTTCGTGGTGTTCCTGAGCCAGTGTTGCTGTGTAGCTGTGTTCCAGTGTTCCTGCTTCCTGTGTACCGACTTGGCCTGTCTGACTACGCTCCTTGATTCCTGCTCCGTGATCTGACCCGCCCTGGCTGACGTTCCTGCTTCGTGACCCAACCCGGATTGTCTGAGGATCCTGCTCCATGATTTGACCCGGCCTGGCTGACTTCCTGCTCCGTGATCTGAACCGGCTAGTTGCTGACCCTGCCTGTGTTCCTGCTGTTTGCTGCTTTAGTGTCACCTATGCGACATTCTGACTTCCACTGTGCTGTGGCAGGGCTGACTGTGTCATTGCCTCCTGTGTACTGGGCCTATCCGTTTTCTCTAGCTGAGCCTGCTTACTCCATTACTCTGGGCCTCCGTTTACTCCTACAGAGCACTGTGCCATCCGTTAACACCTGCAGAGCCGTGTTTCCGTTCTCTGAGCCTCCGTTAACACTTGCAGAGCACTTGTCTCCATTCCCTGAGCCTCCATTAACACTTGCAGAGCCGTTGTCTCCGTTCACTGAGCCTCCATTAACACTTGCAGAGCTGTGGTCTCCGTTCACTGAGCCTCCATTAACACTTGCAGAGCCGTTACCATTAGCCATCCGCTACACTTGCCGAGCCTTGGTTATCGTGCAGCGCCTATGTGGGTGTCTGTGGCTCTTCCAGTTAAGCATTGCAATGTAGTCGGTCTCCGTTACAGCGGGAGGCTCCATTGGCTCCTGTCTGTCGAGCTCTTGCAGTGTAATTAGTCTCCGTTACAACGCCCGTGGGGGCTATTGGCTCTAGCATCCTCGCTCTTGCAGTGTAATTAGTCTCCGTTACAATGCCCGTGGGGGCTATTGGCTCTAGTTATCCTCGCTCTTGCAGTGTAATTAGTCTCCGTTACAACGCCCGTGGGGGCTATTGGCTCTAGCATCCTCGCTCTTGCAGTGTAATTAGTCTCCGTTACAATGCCCGTGGGGGCTATTGGCTCTAGTTATCCTCGCTCTTGCAGTGTAATTAGTCTCCGTTAAAATGCCTGTGGGGGCAATTGGCTCTAGTTATCCTCCGCTCTTGCAATGTAAATTGTCTCCGTTACAACGCCCGTGGGGGCTTGTGGCTCTATTATTCTCTGCTCCTGCAGTGCACTTGCTCTCCGTTCAAGCACCGGTTGGGGTGCCAGTGGTTCTAGCTCATCAACTCTAGCAGAGTATTTTGGCCTCAGTTCCTGCCCAGCATAAGAAGTAGTCTCTGTTCCATTATACTACAGGTGTTTTCTCATCTGCACCACTTACTGCTCCATTACCATCTTATGGATGTGTCAAACACACCACAACAGAGACTGATTGATTTACATGTACTTTAACCATTGAGTACCCTTATGTTTCTAATGCCTGTTCTGTGACAGTATATATTTATTTATTTCTCTGTATACTGGGCCTGAGAAGGCATCTATACGCTACTGTTCATTTCTATTATTCTGTATTGCCTATAGAGGACGGTCTTTCTTGTTTTATTAATAAAACTGTGTTTTATTCTAACCTGCTGGTCTGAGTGTCCTACAAAACCGTTACAGTAAGAAAGGGCCATGACCTCAGACAGCAAAGGTGAAAGTAATACACAAAACATCCACTGGAGAATGGATGTTCATGAGCAGCGCTTGGACCAGTTGGCACTGGCCTTACAAACATTACTTGAGCGTATGGTACACCTTGACAAACCTAACCAGAACCCGGTGGTCCCCCCAGTTTCAACACTGGATAACCATTCTGTGGTTCCTAGTGCACCTATCAGAGGCCTAACGGTGGTGCCGCCGTTGCCGTTGAGATATGATGGCGAACCTACCCTATGCAGGGGGTTTATTAATCAATTGGAGATATTTCTGGAACTAACGCCTCAGGCATTTCCTAGCAACCAGAGTAAGGTCGGATTTATGATATCCTTATTAACGGGCAAAGCTCTGGCATGGGCCAATCCCCTGTGGGAAAATGCCAAACCCTGCACTCAGAACTTTAGTGAGATCGTAAGAAAGTTCCGCAGAGTGTTTGAGATTCCTGGTAGAGCTGCCTCTGCTGCCAAAAGGTTAATGGAGATACAACAGGGCGACCGTACCTTGGGTGACTATGCCATTGAATTTCGGACCTTGGCAGCAGAGGTGGGATGGAATAACGAAGCATTAGTGGCAGCTTTTGCTCAGGGCCTGTCCAACGCCATCAAAGATGAAATAGCTGCCAGAGATGTACCCACTGACCTGGATGAATACATTGATTATATCATGCTTATTGACTCCCGCATTCATGAAAGACGGCTGGCTAAAAGGGCAAGATCCAGAAATTATAGGCATGGCAGTCTTTTAAACCCACCCTCGCCTCCCATTCCTCCTGAATGTTCACCCGAACCTGGCGAACCAATGCTGCTTGGGTTCACCAGACTCACAAAGGAGGAACGGGCACACCGTAAAAGGCAGGGCCTATGTTTATATTGTGGCAAAGCTGGGCACTTATTACGCACATGTCCGGTACGGCTGGGAAACGGATGCACCTAGGGTACGTTGGGGGACAGGCCCTAGGTGGCTTGCAGCAGTCCCTAGACTCAAGTACACAGAAACCCACCATCCAGGTGGTATTTTCCTGGGCTGATCTGTCTGTGGAGGTGATGGCCCTGGTAGACTCCGGTGCAGCCGGGTACTTCATGGATCACTCTTTTGCCGAGTTGCACAAAATTCCGTTGGTCAAAAGGGAGACTCCCTTAGCGATTGAAGCTATTGACGGTAGACCTTTGGAACCTGCATTTATCACTATGGAAATGATTCCTATTACTATGTCTGTTGGGGCTGAATTACGTTTCCAAATAATTAGATCCCCTCATCATGCAGTCATTCTGGGTTTCCCATGGCTGCTATTACATAATCCCCAGTTTGACTGGCAGAGATGTGAGGTCAGATCATGGTCTGAATACTGTGCGAAAAACTGTTTGTCACATCCTGTCAAGATTTTGTGTACCTCTCCCTCCGTGCCAGCTGAATATCGAGAATTCAGTGACGTGTTCAGTAAGGGGGAGGCTAGCACATTGCCTCAGCACAGACCTTATGATTGCGCTATTGATCTGTCTCCGGGCATGATGCCTCCTAGGGGTCGCACTTATCCATTGTCCTGCAATGAAAACAAGGCTATGGAGGACTATATTGAGGACGCCCTCAAAAGAGGAATCATTCGCAAGTCTACTTCCCCGGCTGGTGCCGGTTTCTTCTTTGTAAAATAGAAAAGTGGCGAACTCAGACCATGTATTGATTACCGGGGTCTGAATAAGCTTATGTCTAAGAATGCCTACCCCATACCACTTATTACAGAATTATTTGACAGGTTGAAGGGCTCTTCCATCTTTACAAAACTTGATCTGCGGGCCGCTTATAACCTGATCAGAATTAAGGCTGGGGATGAGTGGAAGACGCCATTTAATACCAGATCAGGGCATTGTGAATATCTGGTGATGCCATTTGGTCTATTTAATACAACTGCGGTATTTCAAGAGTTCATTAATGACATCCTTCATGACATGCTTCAGTCTTGTGTGGTGGTATACCTCGATGATATATTGATTCACTCTGCTAACCTAACCCGGCATATTAAGGATGTCTCTGAGGTTTTGCTTCGATTACGCAAAAATAAACTGTTCTGTAAATTAGAAAAATGCGAGTTTCATAGGTCCCAAGTACCCTTCCTGGGGTTCGTAATTTCTAAAGATGGCATTGCTATGGACCAGGAGAAACTTGCAGCAGTCCTACAATGGCCTCGCCCCAAGGGGTTAAAAGCTATACAGCGCTTTTTGAGCTTCGCCAATTATTATAGGAAATTTATCCAGAACTTTTCTACTATTGTGAAACCTCTGTCTGACATGACGCATAAGGGCGCTAATCCCTCTCAATGGTCGAGGCAGCTGAAAATGCTTTTGAGACTCTGAAATCCACCTTTGCTTCTGCTCCTGTGCTGTCCCACCCCAATCCCACCCTGCCATTCACCTTGGAGGTTGATGCCTCCGAAGTCAGGGTTGGGGCAGTGCTTTCCCAACGTCCTGTGGGAGGTGGTGCCTTGAGACCTTGTGGGTTCTTTTCTAAGAAACTCTCCAGTGCCCAAAGCCATTATGAAATTGGCGACAGAGAGCTTCTGGCTATTATTCTTGCATTAAAAGAATGGCATCACCTATTGGAAGGTACCAGAACCCCGGTGTTAATCCTAACTGACCATAAAAATTTGACTTATCTCTCTGAAGCAAAAAGGCTGTCCTCCCAACAAGCTAGGTGGGCACTTTTTCTGTCTCGGTTCAGTTTTGTAGTGTCCTATCTACCAGGCTCAAAGAACGTTAGGGCGGATGCCCTGTCCAGACAGTACCTATTATTCAGCCAGATCGTATCCTGGCAATGGTGCGTACTAGCATCACTTCACTACTGGGGGAAGAGATTTTGGCATCTCAGGCAAGGGCTCCCCCAGAAACCCCAGTTGGCAAGTGTTTTGTGGATGAGCCATTCTGTACCCGTCTGCTGGAGACATACTACTCTTCTAAGGCTGCTGGGCACATCGGGAGGGATCAGTTAATATGGTCTCTATCACAAGTATTTTGGTGGACCTCCCTTAAAGCCGATTGCTCCGCCTTTACTGCAGCCTGTACCACCTGCGCTCGTGCCAAGACCCTCAGGTACCTCCCAGTGGGCCTACTACAACCTGTGCCTAATGGCGAACGTCCATGGTCCCATGTATCGATTGACTTCCTGGGAGAACTGCCAGTGTCTAGGGGGTACACGTTTATCCTAATGGTGGTCGACAGGTTCTCCAAGATGGCTTATTTCATGCCCCTCTCTGGCCTTCCTTCGGCCCAGGAATTGGCGATAGTTTTTGCCAGAGAAGTGTTCCGATTGCATGAGGTACCCAGAGTTGTGGTGTCTGACCGTGGGAGTCAGTTCGTGTCCAGATTCTGGAGGGCATTCTGTGGCCAGATGGGCATTCAATTGTCCTTTTCCTCCGCCTACCATCCCCAGACAAATGGGGCCGGTGAGCGTGTGTCACGGTTTGTTACGACTCTCAGACACAAGGTTTAGGTAAAAACACAACTTTATTGAAATAATTAAGATTATCCCTTAGGATTGTAAACACATACATATATACATACAATGAATGGTAAATACGAATAATTCAGACTCTACCGGTTTTGCCAAATACCGGGCAAGACAGCCTGGGTAATCAGGAGTAAGAGGCTCTACCGGCCTTGCCAATACCGGGTAAGGCAACCTTCAGATGGAATAATGTACAAGGTTCTACCGGCCTTACCGAAATACCGGGCAAGGCAGCCCAAGTAAACACAACGGTGTGGGCTCTACCGGTCTTGCCAATACCGGGTTAAGGCAACATCCAGATGGACTGAGGTGCAAGGTTCTACCGGCCTTACCAATACCGGGCAAGGCAGCCCAAGTAAACACAACGGTGTAGGCTCTACCGGCCTTGCCAATACCGGGTAAGTCAACCTCCAGATGGACTGAGGTACAAGGTTCTACTGGCCTTACCAATACCGGGCAAGGCAGCCCAAGGATACGTGGAGTCGGACAAGGTCCCAAATACTGTCAGGTGACAATGACAGTAGTAACTTAGTGAGTAGCCAGATCAGGGAGAGACCTAGGCAAACGGTACCCTGTCACAACAGGAAAGGCCAGACCGCCGCTGTTAGGACTGGACAGCGCTCAGTGTCAGCAACCCTTAAGGATCTGCAGACAGAGAGTAGCCTTAAGACTTTGGAGCAAACCAGCGTCCGCACGCTGGGACAAACAAGGGAATCGTGTAGCCGCAAGGCTAGAAATAACCCAACGTCCACACGCTGGGACTAACAATATAATTGTATAGCCTCAAGGCTTTGGAGCAAACCAGCGTCCGCATGCTGGGACCAACAAGTGAATCGTATAGCCGCAAGGCTTTGGAGCAAACCAGCGTCCGCACGCTGGGACCTACAAGTGAATCGTATAGCCGCGAGGCTTTAGAGCAAACCAGCGTCCGCACGCTTGGACCCACAAGGGAATCGTATAGCCGCAAGGCTTTGGAGTAACCCAGTGTCCGCACTCTGGGACTAACAATATGTATCGTATAACCGCAAGGCTTTTGGAGCAAACCAGCGTCCGCACGCTGGGACAAACAAGTGAATCGTATAGCCGAAAGGCTTTGGAGCAAACCAGCATCCGCACGCTGGGACCTACAAGTGGATCGTATAGCCACAAGGCTTTGGAGCAAACCAGCGTCCGCACTCTGGGACCAACAACATGTATCGTATAGCCGCAAGGCTTTGGAGCAAACCAGCGTCCGCACGCTGGGACCAACAAGGGAATCGTATAGCCGCAAGGCTTTGGAGTAACCCAACGTCCGCACGCTGGGACCAACAAGGGAATCGTATACACGACCGAGCAGGAGGTCGCCAGGAACACAGGAGACAGGCCCGGAGATGACAGGAACCAGCAGGACGAACAGCCGGGTCAGGAAACAGCAGTGAAGACGGTCAGCAGGAAACAGCAACCTCAGGAGACTAGGCCGGAACCAGGACTGGAACAACTCTGCAGAAAGGAGGCACTGGAACCAGATGCAATCAGGGACTCAGGAACACAGCAAAAAGGCCCAAATGACTACTGGACATGGAGAAAGCGAATGTGGTCAGAGACACCACGAAAGGGAAACCAAGGGATGCCCAACCCAGGTTTAAATAGGCAATATGAGGCGGGCTAAAAGCAGACAGCAAATGGAAGCCCCCTACTGGTGATAGACAAGAAAATGCAGCAATCACGGGCACCGTGATAGTACCCCCCTTTCAAAGACCCCCTCTCCTAGAATAGGGTCTAGGTTTCTGCGGGTATTTAGCATGAAAGGCCCTAGCTAACCTGGGTGCATGAATGTCCTTACTATCCACCCATGATCGATCTTCAGGACCATATCCTTTCCAATGCACCAGGTACTGTACCCTTCCTCTAAGCCTTCGGGAATCAATAATGCTCTGAACCTCGTACTCCTCCTGACCCTCAACCTTGACAGGCCCTGGCACCACAGGTGTGGTAGTATAGCGGTTGCATACAAGAGGCTTAAGAAGAGACACATGGAACACATTATGAATACGCATGGATGCAGGTATGTCTAGTGAGTAGGAGACAGGGTTAATTTTGCGAATGACTCTGTATGGGCCAATGAACCGGGGAGCCAACTTATTAGACGGAACCTGCAGCTTGAGATTTCTGGAGGAAAGCCACACTCTGTCCCCAACCTGAAAGGAAACCGCTGGAAGCCTTCTGCGATTAGCATAGCGCTGATGACGCTGAAATGACTGACCAAGTGCCCTCTGAACTTGCGCCCATGTGGAACGGAGTTGCTCGATATGCTCATCCAGAGCTGGAATCTGTTGCGTCTGAAATGAATCTGGGAGCAAACAGGGCTGAAACCCGTAATTAATCAGAAATGGGGAGCTCCCGGATGAAGAATTGACCGCACAGTTCCTGGCGAACTCTGCCCAAGGCAACAAGTCGGCCCAATTATCATGATGGTCAGTAATGAAACAGCGCAGAAATTGTTCCAAACCCTGATTGGCCCGTTCAGCGGCTCCATTGGTCTGGGGATGGTAGGCAGAGGAAAAAGATAGCTGTATGCCCATCTGTTTGCAAAATGCCCTCCAGAACCTAGACACAAACTGGCTCCCCCTGTAGGACACCAGTACCCTGGGCACTCCATGCAACCGGAATACTTCTCTGGCGAATACAATTGCCAATTCCTTAGCTGAGGGAAGGCCACGGAGGGGTACGAAATGAGCCATTTTAGAAAACCTGTCCACCACCATCAGTATAAAGGAATACCCTTTAGACATAGGCAATTCTCCCATAAAATCAATGGACACATGAGAGCAAGGGCATTCGCCATTAGGCACAGGTTGAAGCAAGCCCACTGGGAGATGTCTAGGGGTCTTGGCACGGGCACAGGTGGCACAGGCATTGGTAAACTCGGCACAATCGTTTCTGATGGAAGGCCACCAAAATAACTGAGAAAGGGACCATAACAGTTGGTCTCTACCAACGTGTCCCGCAGCCTTAGAGGAATGGTACGTTTCGAGTAACCGAGTACAAAATGGTTCTGCAACAAAACATTTGCCCACTGGGGTTTCGTGGGGAGCAGAAGCCTGAGAAGCCAGGATCTCTTCCCCTAGGGGAGAAGTGATACTAGTACGTATAGTAGCCAATATTCGATCAGGTTGAATGATAGGTGCTGGTGCTTCCATTCTGTCACTCTCGGCCTCAAATTGTCTTGACAGCGCATCAGCCCTAACATTCTTAGATCCTGGTAAATATGATACAATGAAATTGAATCGGGATAGAAATAGAGCCCATCTGGCCTGACGAGAGGACAATCTCTTGGCCTCCGAGAGATAAGTCAGATTTTTGGGATCTGTTAGGATTAAGACAGGACTTTTTGTACCTTCAAGTAAATGACGCCATTCCTTAAGAGCGAGGATAATGGCCAATAATTCTCTGTCCCCTATCTCATAGCGGCTTTGAGTGCCAGTCAACTTTTTCGAAAAAAACCCACAGGGTCTGAGTGTTCCACCTTTATTGTGTCGTTACGAAAGTACTGCACCGACCCCACTATCTGAGGCGTCAACCTCTAACGTAAATGGAAGTAAAGGATTGGGGTGGGATAACACAGGAGCCGCAGCAAACGCCAACTTCAATTTCTCAAAGGCCTCCTCAGCGGCTGCCGGCCAACAAGATGGATTAGCGCCCTTGTGCGTAAGGTCAGACAAAGGTTTGACAATGGAGGAAAAGTTCTTAATAAACCTCCTATAATAATTAGCAAAGCCCAGGAATCGCTGTATGGCTTTAAGACTCTTGGGTCATATCCACTGTAGGACAGCTGTCAACTTTTCTTTGTCCATAGCAATGCCATCATTGCCAATTATGAACCCCAAGAATGGCACACTGGTTCTGTGAAACTCACATTTCTCCAATTTACAATATAATTTATTCTCACGTAGCCTTAGCAATACTTCAGACACATCTTTGATGTGTTGTGACATGTTTTGGGAGTGAATCAGTATATCGTCAAGGTATACCACGACACATGACTGTAACATATCTCTCAGAACGTCATTTATCAGTTCCTGAAACACTGCGGGTGCATTACACAGCCCAAATGGCATGACTAGATATTCGTAATGCCCAGATCGAGTATTAAAGGCAGTTTTCCACTCATCACCTGCTCGAATGCGAACCAAATTGTATGCGGCCCGTAGATCCAATTTGGTAAAAATCGAAGAACCCTTAAGCCTGTCAAAAAGCTCGGTGATGAGTGGTATCGGGTACGTGTTTTTTGCCATCATTTTATTCAGGCCACGGTAGTCAATGCATGGTCTTAATTCGCCATTTTTCTTTTTTTACGAAAAAGAACCCGGCCCCCGCCGGAGAGGTAGATTTTCTTATGATCCCTCTAGCAAGGGCATCAGAAATGTAATCTTCCATAGCTTTATTCTCCTCACAAGGTAATGAATAAGTGCGTCCCCTCGGAGGTACCACTCCAGGAGGCAATTCAATGCTACAATCATAAGGTCTGTGCTGAGGTAATGTGCCAGCCTCTCCTTTGCTAAAAACATCGCCAAACTGCTGGTATACATCAGGTATAGCAGAGGAGGTGCACAAGATCTTAATAGGCTGGGTGACGCACTTGTCCATACAAAACGGAGACCAGGCAACGATTTCACATTGTTTCCAATCAAATTGGGGATTATGTAACTGTAACCAAGGAAATCCCAATATTACAGCATGATGAGGAGAATTAATAAGTTGGAACTGCAGCTCTTCTCTGTGAAGCGCCGCAATAGTCATAGATAACGGCATAGATTCAAATGTAACATGAGCAGGTTCTAAGGGTCTGCCATCAATTGCTTCAATAGCCAAGGGGGTCTCCCTTTCAATACGTGGAACTCCATGCAATTCGGCAAAGGTATTATCCATAAAATACTCTGCTGCACCAGAATCAACCAGGGCCAAAACCTCCACTGAGCATTGTGCCCAGGACAATACCACCTGTATGGTGGGTTTCATTATGCCCAACACTGGGGACGATTGTACACCACCTAGGGCCTGTCCCCAAGGTACCCTAGGTGTGTTCGTTTCCCGGACGTACCGGACAGGATCTTAGCAAATGTCCATTTTTACCGCAGTATTAACACAACTCTTGCTTCCTGCGATATAGTCTTTCCTCTTTGGTTAGCTTAGTGAAACCTACTTGCATAGGTTCACCTGGTTCCCGTGCTGGTTCACTAGGCTTAGATACCAGGGGAGGGATGGGTGGGCAAAATATGCTACTAGACCCATTATTTTTGGACCGTATGCTACGATCTCTGGCAGTTGATCTCTCACGTATTCTGGAGTCAATTAGAATAACATACTCAATATAATCATCTAGGTCAGTAGGCAAGTCTTTTGCTGCGATTTCATCTTTAATATGGTCACTCAGGCCCTGAGCAAAGGCTGCCAATAATGCTTCGTTATTCCACCCTACCTCTGCTGCCAAGGTGCGGAATTCTATGGCATAGTCACCCACCGTGCGCCTGCCCTGTTGTATCTCCATAAGACGTTTGGCAGCAGAGGTGGTTCTACCGGGAGGTTCGAACACTCTCTGAAAAGATTGCACAAATTCTCTGAAATTCTTAGTGCAAGGTTTAGCATTTTCCCACAATGGGTTAGCCCAAGCCAATGCTCTGCCAGTCAGCAGTGATATCATGAACCCAACTTTACTACGATCACTGGGAAATGCGTGAGTCGTCAATTCCATAAATATTTCAAGTTGGTTGATGAACCCTCTGCAGAGATTAGGGTCACCGTCATACCTTAGTGGCAAGGGTGCAGAAGCCGTTAACCCTTTAACTGCACCCCCTAGGGGCCTGGTATCACTATCCGGTGTCTGACTTGGCGAGACCACCGGGCTAGAGCCAGATTTGTCAGCAAGCACAGTGCGTTCAAGGATAGTTTGGATTGCAACCGCCAATTGATCCAAACGTTGCTCATGCATATCCATCCTCCAATGGATATTCTGTGTATTACCATCACTTTTGTTGTCTGAGGTCATGGCCCTTTCGTACTGTCATGGTTTGTTACGACTCTCAGACACAAGGTTTAGGTAAAAACACAACTTTATTGAAATAATTAAGATTATCCCTTAGGATTGTAAACACATACATATATACATAGAATGAATGGTAAATACGAATAATTCAGACTCTACCGGTCTTGCCAAATACCGGGCAAGACAGCCTGGGTAATCAGGAGTAAGAGGCTCTACCGGCCTTGCCAATACCGGGTAAGGCAACCTCCAGATGGACTGAGGTACAAGGTTCTACTGGCCTTACCAATACCGGGCAAAGCAGCCCAAGGATACGTGGAGTCGGACAAGGTCCCAAATGCTGTCAGGTGGCAATGACAGTAGTAACTCAGTGAGTAGCCAGATCAGGGAGAGACCTAGGCAAACGGTACCCTGTCACAACAGGAAAGGCCAGACCGCCGCTGTTAGGACTGGACAGCGCTCAATGTCAGCAACACTTAAGGATCTGCCGACAGAGAGTAGCCTTAAGACTTTGGAGCAAACCAGCGTCCGCACGCTGGGACAAACAAGGGAATCGTGTAGCCGCAAGGCTAGAAATAACCCAACGTCCACACGCTGGGACTAACAATATAATCGTATAGCCGCAAGGCTTTGGAGCAAACCAGCGTCCGCACACTGGGACCAACAAGTGAATCATATTGCCGCAAGGCTTTGGAGCAAACCAGCGTTCGCACGCTGGGACCTACAAGTGAATCGTATAGCCGCGAGGTTTTAGAGCAAACCAGCGTCCGCACGCTGGGACCCACAAGGGAGTCGTATAGCCGCAAGGCTTTGGAGTAACCCAACGTCCGCACGCTGGGACTAACAATATGTATCGTATAGCCGCAAGGCTTTTGGAGCAAACCAGCGTCCGCACGCTGGGACCAACAAGTGAATCGTATAGCCGCAAGGCTTTGGAGCAAACCAGCATCCACACGCTGGGACCTACAAGTGGATCGTATAGCCGCAAGGCTTTGGAGCAAACCAGCGTCCGCACGCTGGGACCAACAAGGGAATCGTATAGCCGCAAGGCTTTGGAGTAACCCAACGTCCGCACGCTGGGACCAACAAGGGAATCGTATAGCCACAAGGCTTAGGAGCAAACCAGCGTCCGCACGCTGGGACTGACAAGGAATGTCGCCTAAGCGACCGAGCAGGAGGTCGCCAGGAACACAGGAGACAGGCCCGGAGATGACAGGAACCAGCAGGACGAACAGCCGGGTCAGGAAACAGCAGTGAAGACGGTCAGCAGGAAACAGCAACCTCAGGAGACTAGGCCGGAACCAGGACTGGAACAACCCTGCAGAAAGGAGGCACTGGAACCAGATGCAATCAGGGACTCAGGAACACAGCAAAAAGGCCCAAATGACTACTGGACATGGAGAAAGCGAATGTGGTCAGAGACACCACGAAAGGGCAACCAAGGGATGCCCAACCCAGGTTTAAATAGGCAACATGAGGTGGGCTAAAAGCAGACAGCCAATGGAAGCTCCCTACTGGTGATAGACAAGAAAATGCAGCAATCACGGGCACCGTGATAGCGTGCCAATCAGGGACAATTGGGCCTGTTGCCGTGGGCAGAGTTCGCCAGGAATTGTGCAATTAATTAATCGTCCGGGAGCTCCCCATTTCTCATCAATTACGGGTTCCAGCCGTGCCTGCTCCCGGACTCATTTCAGTCGCAGCAAATTCCAGCTCTGGACGAGCATACTGAGCAGCTTCGCTCCACTTGGGCACAGGTTCAGAGGACCCTCAGTCAGTCATTCCAGCGACATCAGCGGCATGCCAGTCGTAGACGGCTGCCAGCGGTCTCCTTCCAGGTTGGGGATAGGGTATGGCTCTCCTCCAGAAATCTCAATTTGCAAGTACCTTCCAATAAGTTGGCTCCCTGGTTCATTGGTCCGTTCAAAGTTATCCGCAAAGTGAATCCTGTCCCGTACGCATTGGAACTCCCAGCTTCTATGCGCATACATAATGTGTTCCATGTATCTCTGTTAAAACCCTTGGTATGCAACCGCTACACTACCACTCCGGTGGTTCCTGGGCCGGTGGACGTGCGAGTACGAAGTCCAGAGTATTATTGATTCTAGGAGATTTAGAGGGAAATTGGTCTATTGGAAGAGCTATGGCCCCGAATAACGTTCTTGGGTAGATCAGAAGGACCTCCATGCGCCTAGATTGTTGCACAATTTCCACTCTAAATATCCCCAGAAACCTAGACCTCCTGCTAGGAGAGGGGGTCTTTGAGAGGGGGGTACTATCACGGTGCCCGTGATCTTCCTCTGTCACTCTTTGCTGTGGTGCGCTCCCATAGGCTGAGCTCGTTTGGCCCGCCCATTATGGCCTTTTTATACCCTGCCTTTGGCTTTTCGTGGTGCCCTTTCGTGGTGTTCCTGAGCCAGTGTTGCTATGTAGCTGTGTTCCAGTTTTCCTGCTTCCTGTGTACCGACTTGGCCTGTCTGACTACGCTCCTTGATTCCTGCTCCGTGATCTGACCCGGCCTGGCTGACGTTCCTGCTTCGTGACCCAACCCGGATTGTCTGAGGATCCTGCTCCGTGATTTGACCCAGCCTAGTTGACTTCCTGCTCCGTGATATGAACCGGCTCGTTGCTGACCCTGCCTGTGTTCCTGCTGTTTGCTGCTTTAGTGTCGCCTATGCAACATTCTGACTTCCACTGTGCTGTGGCAGGGCTGACTGTGTCATTGCCTCCTGTGTACTGAGCCTCTCCGTTTTCTCTAGCTGAGCCTGCTTACTCCGTTACTCTGAGCCTCCGTTTACTCCTACAGAGCACTGTGCCATACGTTAACACTTGAAGAGCCGTGTCTCCGTTCTCTGAGCCTCCGTTAACACTTGTAGAGCAGTTGTCTCCATTCCCTGAGCCTCCATTAACACTTGCAGAGCCGTTACCCTGAGCCTTCCGCTACACTTGCCGAGCCTTGGTTATCGTGCAGCACCTATGTTGGTGTCTGTGGCTCTTCCAGTTAAGCACAGCAGTGTAGTCGGTCTCCGTTACCACGCCAGCGGGAGGCGCCATTAGCTCCTGTCTGTTGAGCTCTTGCAGTGTAATCAGTCTCCGTTACAACGCCCGTGGGGGCTATTGGCTCTAGTTATCCTCACTCTTGCAGTGAAATTAGTCTCCGTTACAACGCCCGTGGGGGCTTGTGGCTCTATTATTCTCTGCTCTTGCAGTGCACTTGCTCTCCGTTCATGCACCGGTTGGGGTGCCAGTGGCTCTAGCTCATCAACTCTAGCAGAGTATTTTGGCCTCAGTTCCTGCCCAGCATAAGTAGTAGTAGCTGTTCCATTATACTACAGGTGTTTTCTCATCTGCACCACTTACTGCTCTATTACCATCTTATGGGTGTGTCAAACACACCACAACAGAGACTGATTGATTTACATGTACTTTAACCATTGAGAACCCTTATGTTTCTAATGCCTGTCCTGTGACAGTATATATTTATTTATTTCTCTGTATACTGGGCCTGAGAAGGCATCTATACGCTACTGTTCATTTCTATTATTCTGTATTGCCTATAGAGGACGGTCTTTCTTGTTTTATTAATAAAACTGTGTTTTATTCTAACCTGCTGTTCTGAGTGTCCTACAAAACCGTTACAACTATGAGTATTTGGTAATGCCCATCGGATTGTGTAATGCTCCCGCTGTCTTCCAGGAGTTCATAAATGATGTGCTAAGAGAACTCCTTCAAAGTTGTGTGGTGGATTATTTAGACAATATCCTTATTCACTCTCCCACATTGGAGACTCAGCAGTCTGATGTATCCAGAGTCCTTAGTCTACTCCGTGAGAACAAGTTGTTCTGCAAACTCGAGAAGTGTGAATTTCACAAGACCCAAGTCTCGTTTCTGGGCTATATAATTTCCATTGCTAGGTTCGCCATGGACCCTCAAACGTTGTCTGCTGTTATGACTTGGCCACGTCCTAAAGGACTCAAAGCGATCCAAAGTTTCTGGGTTTCACAAACTACTACCGAATATTCATTAAGAATTTCTCCACTTTGGTTAAACACCTAACAGACATGACTTGGAAAGGGGCTAACACTTCTGAATGGTCACAATCGGCTATTTTGGCTTTTGACAACCTGAAAGCAGCCTTCACTGCAGGGCCCATATTGACACACCTCAATCCCTCCCTGCCCTTTACCCTGGAGGTGGATGCCTCGGAGGTCAGTGTTGGCACCCTGTTGTCTCAGTGCTCAGCTCCTGGTGAGGCGTCACGTCCGTGTGGGTTTTTTTCGATAAAACTGTCCAAAGCAGAGATGCTTTATCAGATTGGGGACAGAGAATTGCTGGCCGTTGTCCTGGCCTTGAAAGAATGGAGACATTTGCTTGAAAGCACTAAAGCTCCTATCCTGATCTAACTGACCTCAAGAATCTATCTTCCTGGCTCTAAAAATATAAGGGCAGACGCCTTATCCTGCCAGTTTTGTAGCTCATCCTGAGGCAAGGTTCCATCCTCTCTGATCGTTCAGGCTGATCGTATCCTTGCTACTATTCGAACCTGTATCACTTCTCCTCTAGGACAGAAGATTCTAGAGGCCCAAGACTCTGCTCCTACTGAGAAACCTGAGGGCCGTTGCTTTGTTCCTGCTCAATTGCGCATTAAGCTGTTGGAAACATATCATGCTTCGAAGGTGGCAGGTCACATTGGTCTTGACCAACTGATATGGTTTGTGTCACAAGTATTCTGGTGGCCTAGTCTCAGGGCTGATTGTACCACCTTCATGGCTGCACGTACGACTTGTGCACAAAACAAGTCTCCTAGACACCTGCCAGTGGGTTTGCTTCAGCCAGTGGGGAACACCCCCGGTCACATTTATCCATTGATTTTATGGTTGAACTCCCAAGTTATATGAGTTATACAGTCATTTTAATGATTGTGGACAACTTTTCAAAGATGGCACACTTTGTGCCACTGAAGGGTTTACCTTCCGTGCAGGAACTGGCTGTGGTATTTGCCAGAGAGGTCTTTCGTCTCCATGGTATTCCTAGGGTGGTTGTATCCGATAGAGGAAGCCAATTTGTGTCCCGATTCTGGAGATGCTTTTGTGCTCAAATGGGTATTCAACTGGTATCATCCACAGTTCAATGGTGTGGCAGTAAGGTCGAATCAAACCTTGGAACAGTTTCTCCACTGCTATATCTCTGACCATCACAATAACTGGGCTACCCTGTTACCTTGGGCGGAGTTTGCCCGGAATAGTGCTGTTAACTCTTCCACAATGAGTTCCCTGTTCTTGGTTAACTATGGGTTCCAACCCTTGGCTCTTCCTGATACCATTCAAGCACAAGAAATTCCGGCTCTGGACGAGCATTTAAGGGCGCTCCGTTCCTCTTGGGTACGGGTACAGCATACCCTACGTGATTCTGTGCAGAGACAAAAAAGGCAGGCTGACCGAAGGCGACTGCCGGCACCTACCTTTCAGGTAGGAGACAGAGAATGGCTGTCTTCCCGTAACTTGCACCTCCAGGTCCCATGTAACAAGTTGGCTCCTCAATTCAGTCCCTTTTGGGTGTTGCGCGAAATTAACCCTTTGAGTGCCACAGGGGGTACGCAATGCATTGCAGAGCAATGTGTTACATACCCTTCTGGCACTCAAAGGGTTAACCCGGTGGCTTATGCATTGGATCTTCCTACCAACATGTGCATTCACAATGTCTTTCATGTCTCCCTGCTAAAGCCCTTGGTCTGCAACCGGTATACTTCAGCTCCTGTCCGTCCTCCCCCCGTGAGAGTTGCAGATCACAAGGGATATAAGGTCCAAACCATTCTGGACTCCCATGTGAGTAGAGGGCGCTCACACTATTTTATTCATTGGAAGGGCTATGGTCCTGAGGAGCGCTCCTGGATACCTGCCATTGATGTCCACACTCCTTTTCTGGTACGCAGGTTTCATGCTCGATACCCTGACAAACCCCGGCCGGTTCCGTGGAGGGGGGGCCATTCGGGGGTACTGTTACAGCTTACCTTGGTTTCAGAGTCATCTACAGAAGCAAGGCTTCAAGCATGCAGCAGGCCTCTGTTTTATGTGTTTGCTTCCTGTAGTCTCCTCCAACCAACTTCCTCCCTTTGAGCTGCTCCTCCTACCTACTTCCTGTGGAGGGGTTTAAAAGGCAGACTGAGTCCTGACTCAGTTGCCCTTGCGTTGTTGTTCATAGCAATTCTGTTACCTTGGGCTCTGTGTATGACCTGGCTAGTCTTCCATCCAACCTGGTGCTGACCTGTGTCTCTGTCTGACTAATCTTTTGCTTATCCCTATAGTGGACACCCAACCTGGTGCAGACCTGTGGCTCTGGCTGACTACATGAACTGTGTATGACCTGGCTTGTCTGACTACCCCCTCTGGTGCAGACTTGTGGCTCTGTCTGACTACTCTTACGTTTGTTCCTTGTACCTAACAGACACCCAACCTAGTGCAGACCTGGGGCTCTGGTAGACCAGCTTTGATACTGACTGCAGGCGAGTCAGCTATTCCCCAATCTGACTGCAGGCGTGAGTCAGAGTTCGCTCCATTCTCACTGCAGGGTGAGTCAGATATCACTCCCTACTGACTGCAGGCTTGAGTCGGTACGCCCGCTATGTTGGATTAAGATCCTGTGTTCCTGTTCCTGGCTCCAGCAGAGACTACCAGTGGCTTAGGCCTAGTCTCCAGCAGATTGGTCAAGATTGGCAGCCTACTATTCCTGATAGCAGTGCTCGCTGGCCTGTAACCATCTGCTTGTTCCTGCTGTATATATTGTATATATTTTGCTTACCTTTCGGTTGTCAATAAATTGCATTTAGCTATACCATACTGACTCTTGAACTTCTCTGGGAACCGTGACAGGAGGTCCTGGCTGCGGTGAATGCTGTGGCCAGCCATAGCCAGTTGCTGGAGTCGGACAAGAAAAGGTGGACAGACTGCAAGGCCAAGGTAACATAGTAATTTAGGTTGAAAAAAATACTTGTGTCCATCTAGTTCAACCCTTTTCCTATTGCTGGCACAGGGGGTGGTCCGCCCCTGTGCGTGGAGTACAGCCAGTGGGAGGAGGTCATGCGCAGGACGATCTCCTCTGTAATGGTGTGTGGGATCCCTGGATGGAGTGACACTGGGGAGAAAAGTAGCCTCCAGTCCACTGGTAAGTGTGTCAAGGCCCACACACACATCACACAAATCCTGACATCTACCAGACAGAGGCGAGCACAGTGACCTGAACACATGGACAGCATTCCACACCATAATTCAGCAACACAGATTGGAGGGACGTCAAACAAGGACAGAATACCTGACAAACCCAGCCTTAATGGTAATGGTCAAGTCCCTGTTGAACCCCCTTCATGCTGTCAACAACAACATCATGCACAGCACAAAAACAATGCACACCGTCATGTGTCAGTCACAGATCTAACTGTTATGTGTATCACAATGTCATATATAGAGTGACAAAGAGGTCAGCACACAACCCCTTGAGTGCCACAGGGATAAGTAATGCATTGTTTGACAATACATTGGCTAGTCCCCTTGCACCCAAAGGGTTACCAGAGCATAGCAAGGAGGGGAATTGGTGTGTTTCCTATTGTATTGTTACTGCATGTCAGGGCTAGGCATTGTACATGTAGGTAGTTAGTCCAAGTGGAAGGTTCAGCTTTCTGCATCATATGTAGCCTGCAGAGTGTGGATGGCCAGGGGGCATTCACTGCCATCCCCACTCTGCAGGACATATGTGATTCACTAGGCTCAATAGTGATGGGGGGGACATTCACTAGGGTGTCAGAAAGAGGTGACAATGTGTACATGACAACTGCAGTGTCATCACACCTGCAATCCCTGTGTTATACTGTGGAGCCAATGCACTGAGATCTAAACATGTGACATATCAGTGCTTAGTCTCCATAACATAACATAGGAAAACGTAGAAGTAACCTCCAATAGTACAGTATAACCATGCACGTTTGCTGTGTGTTAGGATTTTGGCTGTCCTGGGGTAGGTTCGTGTGTCCTCCAGCTGATTGGGTTGTTCAACAGATCATGTTGGGTGCTGTGCTTGGTGTGTCTGTTACTGTTGCTGACATCATTGGTTGGACTCTGTAGTCATTGGTCATCACTGGTGCAGTGCTTTGTTCAGAGATCCTAGTGTGTTTGCTGTTGAGGTCTAAGTGTATGACATGCAATGGGTTTGTGTCACTTAGGGTGTAATGCATCAATTTTGGTCACCACATGGATCCTGACGAATGGGGATGGCAAGGAGGTATATGCCTTGCCATCCCCACTGCTCAGGATACACATGATGACCAACTCTACACCACTGTAGGTTAGTAGATTCAATGTATGGGATCATGTCAAGCTAAGCAATGTGTGTCAGGATGGTAACCAATGCATTGCAAAGCAATGCAATGGATACCATCCTGCCTTTCAACTGTTCACATGTCAATGTAACAGTCTTGCAGCACTCCTGTCATGGCTCACATCACTGATTACATCATGTAATTTCCACACACAGCACATCAGTCGGCACAAGCAGAGGACTCCGGAGGCACCTCCTCTGAAGAGGCCACCACCTCCAGGGCACTGCCACCACAACCACCACGGCAGCAGCAGCAGCCCCACCTTGGCCCCCAGAGTCCACCTCCACAGAGGCAGCCCCAGCAGTAGCAGCAGTGGGCATCCTCCGGCCCCCAAGTGTCCCCCCACTACCAGCTGCTGCAGCCGCAGTGGGCATCCTCCGGCCTCCATGTGTCACCCCACTACCAGCAGCCACAGCAGCAGTGGGCATCCTCTGGCCCCCAGGTGTCACCCCATTACCAGCAGCCACAGTAGCAGTGGGCATCCTCCCGCCCCCAGGTGTCACCTCACTACCAGAAGCCGCAGCAGTGGGCAGTATCTCGCCCCAGGTGTCACCCCACTGCCAATACCAGCAGCAGTGGGCAGTATCTGGCCCCCAGGTGTCACCCCAATTCTAATACCAGCAGCCGCAGCAGGGCCCCTGGTATACTTTCCAGGATGCACCGCCAGCATTGGGTAGACACTTTATGCCCAACATTGTGGGGATGCCACAGCATGGGCCAGTGAGGGAAGCCACCAGACCACAGCTGCAGGACAGTAGCCAGTGGCCGCTGGACTACGAACACTTTGGCCTCATTGGCCAGCCACAACGGCCACAGGCCCTGGTGGTGTTCACCCCACCGTCACCACCCTAACCCCCACCACCCATGCTAGCCACACATTTGGGGGGTGTGACATCCCCAGGGAGTGACTCATCTGGGGATGCAGCAATGATGTCCCCTTGCTCCCTCCACATCGGAGCACATGGCTCCACACCATCTCCACCACCGCCTGTGGTGGAGCCATAGGACAGCCAGAGGGCATCCCCACCACTGTCCCGGTCTCCCTCCACAAAACACACTCCTGCCAACACCATGGTCATGGACCAGGAGTGTTTGGCAATCCAAAGGAGGCAACTCCGGGTGGCCAGGAGGTGTGCGTGGTCACTCAATAGGCTGGAACAGCATATGGCACACCTCCTGGTCAGCATGAGGGCAATGGAGGCCCAGCAAGTAACTCTCACCAACCGGATGACAGCTTCGATTGACCAGATGGTTGTTGAGATGAGGGAAAGAAACAGGCTGGAGACCCTGCGCCAGGCCCAGGCCTCCAGTTCTACTGCCACAACCCCTGCCAGCACTTCACCAGTGGCACCCACAGCCTCCAGACCCACTAGGGCCTCACGGCGGCAAGTGCAAGAGGCCACCCCTGCAGCCCCACCCAAAGAACGCTCCCAGGAAAATAAAATAAACGTGCAGTTGTTGCTTCGACACATATCCGTGTCTGTTTGTTTGTTTTCAGATCCGGTTAGTGGCACAGTTGTCTCCAATGCATTGCACAGCTATGCAGTGAACACAACTCATACACGATGAATGGCATCACAAGCTTTTATAGCAGGGGTGAACACACACATCACATACAGACATGTTTGTCCAAGTTCAACTCACAGACATATGAAAAACACTCAGGCAATTAGGTAAGGTTAAGAAAAGCTTTATTGAAAATAAATGACAAAAGCAAGCACCCTACTCAGGTCCAGATGAGGTCAGTACCGTGATACTTCCCAAATCTGACACAGGTCAGGATGGACAGAAATATCAGTAGGCAATAACAACAGTAGGACTATGCTGGCTTGATCCATAGACAGGTCACTGGAATAAGGAAAACCACACCAGCACCACACAACGGCAAGGCCCTACTATAGCGGTGGGTAACTGCAGTGCAACTCCCCAGAGGGCTAAGGATAGCGGAGACAACACAGATAGGACACTGGCAAGTGACCAAGTCCCTAGAACGCTAGGGATAGCGGAGGCAACACAGATAGGACGCTGGCAAATGACCAAGTCCTTAGAACGCTAGGGATAGCGGAGGCAGCACAGATAGGACACTGGCAAGTGACCAAGTCCCTAGAACGCTAGGCATAGCGGAGGCAACACAGATAGGACACTGGAAAGTGACCAAGTCCCTAGAATACTAGGGATAGCGGAGGCAGAACAGATAGGACGCTGGCAAGTGACCAAGTCCCTAGAACTCTAGGGATAGCGGAGGCAGCACAACAGATACTGGCAAGCGACCAGAGCTACTCGCAACACAGTGTCCCAGATGACTTCGGGAGTGACAGGCCAAACAGGCACTGTAGCGGTATTACTGTAAGCAAGAGTAGGCGGCTCGGAACACCCTGATAGGTCTGAAGCCAGAACTGCCAAATCGGTACACACAGAGGTAGTAGCCAGTCCTAGTCAGTAACGGAATTTGTATACTCAGCCAGAGCCAGGTCGGTACACATGGAGGTAGTCAGCCAGTCCTAGTCAGCAATGGAATCGGATACTCAGCCAAGCTAGGTCGGTACACACAGAGGAAGTCAGCCAGTCCTAGTCAGCAACGGAATCGGATACTCAGGAGCAACAGGAGTGTAGTCAGACGAGCCGGGTCATACATGGAGAAGGAACAAGCAGCAACTCAAATGCTAGGTGCAGGGACACCATGTAAGGGCGCTGAAAGGATGACAGGAGAGAGTTTATAAAGGCTAACCCTGGGTGGAGCCAGCGCCCAATCGCCAATAAGAACCATGCACGGAAAACCCAGAAGTAAACATGTCGCCCTGTCGCAGAATCACGGGCATCGTGATACATCATCAGGGTGTTGTTCAATGATGTGACTTGAACAACATGAACACATTAGATATATCAAATGATCAACAACATGATCACAATTAAGGGGATAGTAATGCTTATAATGTTTGAACAAATATGTTTTAGGGTTCATCCCCCTGAGTAGAACAAGAAAACTCCCACTGCTGAAGGGTGTTTCAGTCACAGGTTATTTCAGCTCACAGTTGTTTTTTAGAATAGGAAAATCACAGTGGCCTGAAATTGTCTAGTGACACTATTGCTACACCATCCCTTGGAGATTCATGGTGCTGGGACCAGAGCTGTCCATGGGATGGTGTAGCAACAGTGCCACTGTACAGTTTCAGGCCACTGTGAGATTTGATCAATGACATTCAACTTTGAGCTGATATAACTTTTGAATGCAAAGCAGGGGGAGTTCCCTTGTTTTACTCAGGGGGATGAAACCTACTAGATAGGTTTATGAAACATATTCAGTATTACTATACCTTTAAACCCTGACAGGGGAGGGGTGATCAGTGACACAAGATAGTCATATGTGATCAGATTTGTAACTGACATGGACATCAACAGGTGATCCTCATGGACGTGGATTCAACGTGTCACCGGAACAAACTTCTGGACCATGAGGGGTCATGCCATGGATGCCTGCAGAGGGTGAAAACAAGACTGGAAGGTGCACTACGAACACAACAGTCATGCTATTGCTGACCCATCATCATACCCTTGAGTGCCAGAGGTTTACACAACACATTGGTCAGCAATGCTTTGGAGACCTTTCTGGCACTCCACGGGTACAGCTTGTTTATTTGACAAGGAGTGAACAATCCATTGCTTGTCAGGGTATTGTCTAGCCATCATGACCTCATGGGGTTTGTATCACGGTATGAAAAGCAGACGTATATATGTGAGTGGGCACACACATCAATGTGTAAACCAAGACCCATGGAACAGAGGAGCTATTTCATGGATCTCGATCTACATTCTGATGAGGTGTGTGCTCAGGGTCCGCGTGACACACATACATATGTCTGTGTGTCATCCCTTTGATGGACACCTCACATGGTCCTGACGCCTGTACAAGACATTGACAAGCACTGGAGTGGCATATTCACTGTGCTACACACACACACACAAACAAGTCAGCATGGCAGGCCTTCAGTCGGACCATGAACAGTTGCAGCAGGTGACAGCTGTTGGACAGGGGTGCTTGGAGGTGGATGAGCCCTATCCTTCTCACACCTTCGCCTCCACTGTCGTCTTAGGTACAAGCATGTGTACATACTGGTGTTGGTCTGTCTCCCTGTCAGTGTCTCTCTCACACTACATCTGAGGAGGGTAGGCTGTCACTGTTAAACAGCAGTAAGGTGTTGTTCATGTGGTCATAATGATGGGACCAAAACAAAGGGGAGGAATCGCACCAGCTCTGTACATAACTCCTTACTCAGGATAAAACTGTAATCAGCTGAGGTGCACTCATAGGGATATACAATGATACCGAAGGAAGGGAACAAAGGGAGGGGTTAACCAACTGGAGAAAATCACCAGGCAGTGCCCCCCCTCCCCCCAAACAGGAAACCTGATAACTGATGCGCACTCTGGGAGCATACCAAACCAAACCAAAGCTTAATCAGATAATACAAAATTAATCAAGTGAATACATCATATCAATTAAAAACCATACAGCACATGAATATGGAGTCATGAAGACATTCCAACATTGAATAATGCCTCTATGGAATGAGAGCAAGTATGTGTTAAGCAAACGTGCAATACCATTTGGCCACAAACAATTCGAAGTGGCCAATTAGCAATGTGCAATATTATTATACATATGAATTGCAAAGTGATAATAATGAACAAAGTATGAATACACATCATATACTTATCTCTATGACTCCAGGAGTCACACAGTTTGATATTTCCCTTGTGCTCTTATATTCATAGAGATAGGTATATGTGTATTCATACTTTTTTGATTATTATCGGGTTGCAATTTATAAGTATGATAATATTGCACATTGCTAATGGGCCACTTTGAATTGTTTGTGGATATATGGTATTGCACGTTTGCTTTACATATACCTGCTCTCAGTCTATGGAGGCATTATTCAATGTTGGAAGGCCTTCATGACTCCATATTCCTGTGCTGGATGGTTTTTAATTGATTTGAGATATTCACTTAATTTTGTATTGTCTGATTAAGCTTTGGTTTGGTATACTCCCGGAGTGTGTGTGTCAGTTATGAGGTTTCTTGTTTGGGGGGGGGGCACCGCCTGGTGGTTATCCTCTGGTTGGTTAATCCCTTCATTTCCTCCCTTTTTTCTGTATCATGTGGTCATAATGGACTAATGGTAAGGTGTGTGTTATTCAGGTAATTGTTTTCTGGTATGTCTGTGGTTAGTGGTTTGATTATTTGTAATTGGTATGTACCTGTCAGGTGTGTGTTTTGTCTCCATGGACTGCTGAGGTTACATAGGTGAGCTTGATTTGTTGTTGGATTGACAGATGTGCATGTTGTGTTGTGTGTTAACCCTGTTGGTCAAAGGTGTTTTGGGATGGCTTATGTTGTGCTGCTTTGTGTTCCCCTTGTCCTTGTGGGGTTGCTGGATTCTTATTGTTTGTATGGTGTAGGCCAGTGGTTCACAACCAGGGTGTCATGTCATGTTGATGCGCCATATGCACCAGCTCAGGGTGCGTCACTTTTCCCATGTTGCTATGTTCTCCATTAGTGATTGGTAATATTGATTTTACACATTTTTGGGGGAGACATGTGTATGGAACATTTGATGCACAATATTCTCCTCATTGCCATTGACACAGTAGGACCTGATATTGGGCATTTGTTATTTTTATTTGGGAATTCCCTTGTGCTCTCAAGGGGTGCCCTGGAACATCCAGATTGCATGTTAGGGGTGTCTAAGGTGGAGGGGTTGTGAACCACTGTTGTAGGCCTTGTTGTTGTATTTGGTAGGCATTGCAGGGATTAATATCTGACCTCTGTATGCTTGGCTTATGTCCTTGGATGACCTGCTTCTCTGTTTTATTTTACTCAACGGTGGGTTTTTCTACTCGGAGTTGTGTGATGTTCGCTCAAAAAAAATGGGTGCTAGATTTCTGGAGGAAAATGTTGCAATTTAACTTGCGTTAGCCCTAACGCCAACATTTGAATGGCTCTGGGCTTTGCTTCTACATTGTCCTCAATGGGTGAGATTTTGATGTTCTGGCGACAGGCATCGTGTTTCAGAACTGCCGTTATTTGTTACTAGTGGGAACATTTGCATTGCTTACTTGACGTACAAAACCACTGTCGCCAGTTTTTTCTGCCGACGCCAACATTTGCATCGTGCCCTTAAACTGTAGAAATCAAGATAAATATTTTTGATCTATAGTATGTTATTTTAGCAAAATAAGTAATTTCTAATTTTTGGTAATTGACATCATAGCTTTTTACACAATGGTAAATTTTCTTCATGCATGGCACCATGAAAAAGCTCAAGTAGTTCTGAAAAACATGAAATAAAGTTTTTCATATGTACTAGAAAATTACCAGCAGAAATGAAGTCTAAACAGATAAATGCTGAAAATGTGTCTGGCCTAGAGTGTACAAAAAATGGCAAAAGACCCTGGTATTGTAAGGGGTCAATGCATGCCAGTTGTTTTCAATTATACCTGCTTTGCTTTATACATCTCCAATATATCCTGAAAATATTGGTCTTTTTGAGACTTCCATGATCAACTTATATGATTTAGTAATACTTAAACAATAAAGATGGGCGCCAGAGAGCTATCCAACACATTGCAGCACAGGGTGTTGAAAACCTATCTTGCACTCAAAAGGTTAATGGTCTCCACATGACATTAGCTTCCTTCATTTATGGAACAGAATTGGTAGGCCTTTATGGTGAACATATGCTTGTTTAGGAGCTTTTGGTCTATGTTGGGAACTGCCAAGATATAACTCCGAGACTCAGGGTTTAGACCCAAATCTCATGGTGGAGTGAGATTTCTGTGTTATCTACATATGATTTCACACAAACAGGGGAGGGCTGACAATTTGTGGCCTGGGGGGCAAATACAATCTACTGGCCCACTGTCCCAGCCCATCCCATTTAGTTAATTTTAATATTTGCATTAATGCTGTTAAGTAAGGCAAAGACGACCACATAGATTACAGTCGAAATATGGCTAGTCTAGTGATACCATTGAGCTTTAAATTTCAGTACAGCTACATGACTGATACCATAGAGCTTACAAGGGAAATGGGTTATGCTGCTATTGTAGCTCTATTTGGATTGTAGCTTTATGGTATCACTTATGTAGCTCCATTTTAATTCTAAGCTCTGTGGTATCAATAGGGTAGCTCTATTTACAGCAGCAATTGGGAGATTGAGTGAGGCAGTAGCCCACTGGCCCAGACATGTAACCAGCCCAGGGGGCAATTGCCCCTCTGCCCCCCCAAGCCAGCCCTCCCCTGCACACAAATAAATGTTATCTTTAATGTCTGCATTGGTGCTAATCATTCGAGAAAGACAGGGGAGATGTCCTACTGGTTGTGTTTAAGCACGGAGATCTCTAAATTGCAGCACGGTAAAAGTTCCTACATTTCCGACTGGAGCATCTCTGGGACAGAGCGAGCAGACACACATTGCATAAAATTACTTATTAATATGCATATTTTAAATATATACCGTAAAATTCAGTTCCACTTTAAACATGCGTCTTAAAAAGTTATATATTTTCAATAATACTGTAACTAGAGCCTTTTGTGAGAATGCAAGTGAAATTCAGGCACATAATCACAATGCTCTATATATGCTATGCATGAGAAGCGGCCATCGCCTGTTATGATAATTTCAGCCATGTTAAACAAATGTCCTCCGAGCACCCCACCCCTTTACTTGTTAGAGCTATGGCGACAGTGCTGCATGTCTTACTAACTATTGCGTGGTATGTGTTTCCGCTTCCGGCATGCGAGTTGGTGGGGATGGATCAGAACTTGGTGTCCGCAGACGGGAAGAATTCCCGGGCAGTGAATTGTCAGCGTTGCGGCTGTAGGGTTCTTTCGGCTGGGGTGGCCAAGCTTGCGAAGAGGGAGGTAAGATGGTTACATATATGAAGTTGTAATCTTGTTTCCCTTATATGTTTCTGTCCGTCTTCTGCCGTCTACACTACCATGTTTCAGCTATGTTTGGCTACTGGTTTACGTCTAGAAACGCGTCTAAAAATGACTACTTCCTGTCTATAACCCTGCTACGTTATTCCAGCAAGTGTGAATGTGCCATATTCTTTAATCAAATATGCAACATTTGTTTCTTTTATCATATTATTTGGGTGCGTGGGTGTATATTATTTTAGATGAGAAGTTGGTACCGTGCTAGACGTAGAAATACAGGAGGCAAATATAGTTGTTGATACCTTTTATTGACTAACTAAGCAGATTTTGAATGTAAGCTTTCAAGACCTTTAGGTCTTGTAACAACATGCCTGAGGAAAAGACCTAAGGTCTTGAAAGCTTACATTCAAAATCTGTTTAGCCAATAAAGGTATCAACAACTATATCTGCCTCCTATATTATAGGCACAGGAATTTCTTGCTATATATTCAGAGCTTAAGTTCTTTTAATAAGTGATATGTTACTGACTGAAATAGGCTTTTTCTGTGCAGTTTCTGGATTAAATTTAGCATGAAATTTTTTCGCCTTACACTTTTTTTCTCCTTTTATGTTTTCTTATATCTATGATCTGAGTGAAAGGGATCATAATCTGTTATTTTGAATTTACATGTTCCAAACTGCACCTGCATAATGTGTAAATTCAAATTGCCTATATTCTATTGTTGTCTTCTATTTTTTTATTTTTTAATATTTATTTATTAAACACATGTCCCTGCCTTAGAGCTCCTTGAATCTGTTTCTTTGTACAGATAACCACTAGAAGATTGAAATGTATTCATTCTTTCATCATTAAATAAGTTAGAAAAAAATAAAGGTCACTGTGGTATCTGATAGTGTAAAAGCAGTATACAGAGAGCTAAGAAGAAGGATTTTTCCTCTGTGTCCTGTCCACTGCAAGTATGGGTATTGACTCTGCCTCTCAGCTGGTAGGACCAATGATTCAAGTTTAAAAGGTCAGCTCAGGTCAACTATCCTCAGTTAATTTTGGTTGTACTAGCTGGAGGATGGAGGTTGCCTACCTCCTTGCTTCCTACTTCCTTCTCAGTGTATTCCCATGGTGCTGGCATGTATTCTGCAAACAAATGCAGAGTGCATTGTATCAGCGTTCAGATACCCTTTTCAGGGTGCATGGAACATAGAAGCTGCTGTTTGAGGATGTTGCTGGGGCTGACTGACCGCGTGCGTAATACTTGAACCACGAAAACGGAAGGGCGCCTGGCATGTGTTCCACGTGTGAAACGCATGGATCGAAAGGAGCCTACACTATTTAACATGACTGCTCTGGCTGCCCCAGCAAAACTGAGAGTAAACATTTGATATTTGCTCAATATATTGCATTAAGATATTGCTTATTTATCATGTCAGCAACATCAAAACCATCAGAGGCTGACAAACCTAAAACAGCTGCAGAGCCTACCATGACTAAAGAGTACAAAGCAGCCCAAAAACCTAAAGTTTGTGCTGGATGTGAGGCAAAACTGTCCCAGTTGACTCAGCAAAATTGTGTGGAATGTATTAAAAAGATTGCCGGCGATGAAATACCTAACCAATTTAATGACTTGGATGCATACTCAAAATGTACCCATTCGCAGAAGATACTACAAAATGAGTAACACCGCCTAAAGTAGATGCTGCGGTCGGCCAAATTTCCTGCAGAACTCTATTAATGGAAGACGGAAACACACTGAGAGATTCAATGGATAAGAGCAGATAGTGCTTTGGCAAAGTGGTTTTCAACAATAGGGCAAAATCTAAAATTTGCAATGGCATGTGTATTTAGAACCATGTAATATGGCTGACGGCGCTCAAAGACAAAATAGAATCTTCTGTATCTAGGTCAAGACATCTTAAGGAAGTATTCTCAATTAAAGAAGCTATACATTTCTCATGCAGTGCTTCTCTGGATTGCATCAAGCTCCTCGCAAATCAGCCCACTCAGTAACAGCTAGAAGAGCCCTATGGATCAAGGCCTGGGAGGCTGATGCATCCTCCAGAAATAAATTGTTCTGCCCCAGGAGAGAGAGGAGACATATGCTGTGGAGAATCTATCTGCCTATAAAAGGCAGTCATTTTGTGATGCACAAAAATATAGGGCAGGAAGAGAATATAAATAGAGGATCATCACAAACTACAAGAGCTGGAAACAGAAGAGAGTTCCAGCAAAAAGTACAATTTCTCTGTCATCCAATACAGGTTACTGGTAACTATGGGAGGGGTATCCACCCCTTTAAGTAGGCAGGAACATTCTCTAAATGTATGTGGGGGGTGGAGCCTCCCTTCCTTCCCAGGCTGCAGCCCAGCCAGCTATCTGCAGAATTGTTTGTTCCTTTGGTGCGACAACACCAGGTGGAGAACATTCGTTTTTTAGTTTCTTATTTTTCTGTCAGATATGGAATACCACCATTAGGTGGATTACCATGACTGACAAATGCCCTCCAATGTGGCTAGCTCAGTATCCAGGTGCTTTTTGGAGGACCTTAAGCCCTGAGGGGGAAAATCTTGGTTACAAGTGCCTCCACAGGGATTACCCACTGAGGTAATTTCTTGCTGCATGGTATTCTGAAGACAGAAGACCTGCAGGAAAGGTGAGCTACCCTTTGAGTGCTGCAAGTCCACTTGTCCCACAGTGCCCCTTTGCTGGGCTTGTATTTGGGAGCTCTCATTGCACACTCCTGCACTCATTGGGTATATATGTGTATCTCTGTTGGGTTTTTGGAGCAGGTTTATGTGGTAACTTAACCCTTTGCTGGTTTGACATGTCTTGGGGGCTTTCCTTACTGAGTTAGTGTTTTCTCAGTATGCACACATGTTCCCTGTACGTTTTTCATGTTTTTAACTTGTAGTTTAACTTTTGTTAAAATTGTACTGCGCCTTTAAGGCGCACTTTATCGCATAGACACAATTGCTCCATTTACCTTCTATGGGACAACACTGTTTGGGACCTATCTCTGCAACCGCTTAACCTAGCAACTTCAGAGAGGGCTCATTTTAATTGTCTACCCTTGCTCTATCATCCAGTTTATAGTTCAAGTGTGTTGGGGGGGGGCTTCGGGCACTGTTTTGGGGTACTTTTTGGGGAAAAACTACATTTCCTATGAGCGCTTGATTTGGCGCCTAATTTCTGATTGGCTCCCGTCGTGGCAGTCATTTTGGGAACTTTTCTCAATGAGTATCCTACACAGGGCTTGGACTCTCCTTTTCCCTGCAGATTAACCCTTCACCTGCCAGATAAGTCTATATTTAGTGTTTCTGGGGTGAAATAATCTTTCACACTGAAATTGGGATTTACTGTACAGTTGGTTATTTTGACACTGTGTGAATGTCTATACTGCTGGAGCTTGGGGCTAGACCTAAGACTAAGGAGGCTGGGGTATCAGTATCCTCCATTGAGCATTGCTCCTCCTATTACGCAGGGCTACCTAGAGAGTTCTCTGATAATCTATGGCCAGCATGTTCTGAAGTTCCTGACAGCAACACAGGGACTTCCAGCCATGCTATTGAGCCAGCTTGGGTGCAAGAGTTTAAGGCTGCGGCTAGGGACCTTAAGTCCACTTTACAACTCTTTCCATCCCAGATACAGGGGGCACTTCAATTATGGCAGACCCCCCTTTACTATTAGATCCTCCCTGCCTCAACTGCAGGGCGCACCTGATGTGTCAGATTCTTCTAAGGAAGAATTTTTGCAAGATTCGGATGTTGAGGTTGGTACTATTTTGGAATCTTCCGGGTCTCTTGGGGACCCATTTGAAGCTGATCCTGAAACCTCTACTGAGGGTCTGATCAGGGCTGTATTAACTAAACATTCTCTTGGTTCAGGAGGTCCCTTCTGATCCCTCTGATGTTTTCAGGAGCTTGCTAAGCCCCTTATTTTCCTCCTAACACCACTCTTGACCATTTGGGTTCTGATGAGTGGTAAAACCCGGACAAGTCTGCTTCTGTATCCAGGAAATTTGCTAAGCTTTATCCCTTTTCTGAAGCTGAGCTGGCTAAACTGGTTCATCCTCCTAAGGTGGGTGCTCCCATTTCTAGACTATCTAAATCCACTGCTTTACCTGTCTCTGATTCTGCGCTGCAATACTGGACTGACAAGAAACTTGAGGTTTTCCTCAAGTCAATTTTTTGCTTTTATTGGTGCTGCTAGGCGCCCAGCTTTTGTTGCGTGGGTTAACCGGGATATTGCAGACTGGACTGAACTCACTGCGGCTGTCCGTCAAGATGCGCCTACTTCAGAGAAATTGCGTCTTCTTGCCAAAATCTCAGAAGCGCAACACTATGTCTCTACTGCTGCCTCTGATGCTGTCCGCATGATGGCAAGGGCTTCTACTTCTGTGGTGGCCAAGCGTGCGATTTGGCTCAAGATTTGGTCTGCTGACACTAAAAGTCTTACTTTCTCTGCCTTTTCAGGGTACTTCCTTGTTTGGGCCTAATTTTAAGAAACTAATTAACGAGGCCACTGGGGGTAAGAGTACACTTCTACCCTTGGTCTTTAAGACGAAGTTACCATTTAAACATAAACTAGCCTTTAGTTCCTTTCAGACTGTGACGCTTTCGACGAACCAGGAGGTTCCATCAGCTCCGCGTCTCTCCTCCAAGCCCAAGCAGCTATGAAAAAAGCCCAAGGCTGCTTCCAAGCCCAGGGCCCCCAGGACTGCTTTGGCATGACTCACCGATGGTGGATTCTGTATCAGACCCATGGGTTTTTACAGGTGGTGACAGAGGTATACAAGATCCCTTTTCTCTTCCTCCTTTTCACTTTCTCGTTCTCCTCAGGATGTCGAGAAATGCTGTCTGTTCGAAGGAGCTGTTCAGGCTCTTCTGGACTAATATGTCCTGGAGCCGGTACCTCCTTCGGACAGGGGTTCAGGATTTTACTCAAACCTTTGTGGTGACCAAAAAAAAAAAAAAAGACTACTGATGCCCCCTATTTTGGCTCTAACAGATCTGAACTCCTTTGTGATCAGGACTCACTATCGTCAGGAGTCTCTGCGCACAGTGATCACTGTACTGTCTCTGGGGGAGTTCTGGCTTCTCTGGATCTTCAGGATGCGTATTTGGGCATCCCACTTCATCAGGTGAGCAGGCGGTACTTGCGGTTTGCCTGCGACGGGTCATTTTCAGTTCTCAGCTCTTCCATTGGTCTGATGACGACCCCTCCAGTTTTCCAACAAGTTCTGGGGACCTTGATATCCGTTCTCTATCGGGACGGCATCAGAGTGACTCCCTATATGGACAACTTGCTTTTGAAAGCCTTCTCTGTGGACCTTCTTCATTAGCAGGTTCAGACCTGCATTCAGGTCCTCACCCATCACGGGCTGGATTGTCAACATGGACAAGTTGGATCTTGTCCCATCCCAGCAACCGATCTTCCTGGGTCTTCTGTTTGTTACTCAGAGGAGCATGATGTTTCTACCGTACGAGGTAGCCCATCAAACTGGCCACAGGGTATCAGCAATTCTGTCTCAGGATCTGGTCCCAGTTCAGAAATTGTCTTCTCTGGTGGGAAGTTCATTTCCATGATAGAGGCGGTTCCTTTCGCCAAGGCACACACCAGGGAACTCCAGAGGTTTGTGATACAGATGTGCAGGGATCGACCAGATCATCGGAAGCTGTCGGTGTCACTTCCTCCTCATGTAGAGCTGAGCTTGGAGTGGTTGCTGGACCTTTCGTATCTACTGAAAGGGAGATCCTTCCTGATTCCCTACTGGACCACAGTCATGACGGATGCCATTCTCTCAGGCTGGGGAGCTGTTCTGGGTCGCTTCAGCGCTCAGGGGAAATGGTCCATGGAGGATTCCCTTCTCCCAATCAACATCTTAGAACTTTGGGCGATATTTCAGGCCCTGCGTCATTGGGTAGCTCAACTGGAAGATTGTCCACGACTGTGGCTTACATCAACAGACAAGGCGGATCAAGAATTCTCTCTGCTTGGTTTGAGGCCCAGACCATTCTGTCCTGGGCGGAGGTTCAGGTTCCTGTCATTTCCACAGTGCACATTCCAGGCATACACAACATCATGGTAGACTTCCTCAGTCGTCACACAGTCGACAGCGGAGAGTGGGAGTTACATCCCGAGGTGTTTCAACTCCTAGTTCAGAGTTGGGGAATGCCCCCAGTGGATCTGAGGGCAACGAGACACAACAGGAAGGTTCCAGCGTTTTGCTTTCTGTGGAGAGACTTTCTAGCTCTGGCTGCCGATGCAATGTCCATTTTTTTGGACATTCTCTTTGGCCTATATCTTCCTCCTCTCCCAATGTTAATACGGATGTTACAGAAATTTGAAATTGGAACGTTGTCCAGTAATTCTGATTGCTCCGGATTGGCCTTGTCAATCCTGGTATCCGGAGCTTCTGGCCCTATCTGTGGCAGAGCCATTTCAGCTCCCCTCTCATCCAGATCTTCTTCTACAGGGTTATCTGTGGAAGGAAGACTTTCATAGGCTCAATTTGACGGCCTGCAGGTTGAAGCCTCAATTTTCAGGAAGAAAGGGTTTTCTTCTGCTGTGGTGTTTACTATGCTTAGTGCCCGTAAGCCTGTTTCTTCCAAGATCTATCACCGTGTCTGGTCGACATTTTGTGTCTTGGTGTGTTGACATGAATTCTGTCTAAGGGACTCAGTCTGAGTTCTCTTAAGGTTCAGACTTTGGCGCTTTCTGTCTCTTTCCAGAAACGCCTTGCCATTCTTCCTGATGTCAAGTTTGTCTTCCAGGGCGTTGCTCATGTGTGTCTTGCCTTTCGGAGCCCAGCTCCTCAGTGGGACCTTGATTTGGTCTTGGGAGTTCTCCAACCTCCTTCCTTTGAATCTTTGGCTACTATTCCTCTACGTCTCTTGATGTGGAAAATAGCCTTTCTTCTGGCGATTGTATCTGTTAGCTGGGTTGCGGAGTTGCAAGCTCTATCCTGTAAACCACCTTATCTGGTGTTTTATAAGGATAAGGCTATGCTTCGCACCTCTAAGGAGTTTTTACCTAAGGTGGTCTCTGAGTTTCACATCAATCAGGAGATTGTGGTGCTCTCTTTCTGCCCTAATCCCTCCTCTGATCAGCACAACTGATCAGCAGAAGCCTGATTCTTATAGGCCCAAGAGGCCCCAATGGACCTGGTGGAATGAGCTGTGACCCGAAAGGGAACATGCTCATTCCTCAACTCGTAGAATCTACGAATAGTGGACTTGATCCAGGATGCAATAGTCACTTTGGATGCAGGTCTTCCTGCCCTAGGACCCTCTGGAATGACGAATAGAGCGTCATACTTCCTGACAGATTCAGTGTGATGGACCTTCAAGATGCATATTGCCACATTCTCATCAGAAAATCTCACAGAAAAAGTCCTAAGGTTTCACACTTTCGGAACACATTTATCAATACAGAATAATACCTCTTGGAGTAGCCTCAGCACCTCGGGTGTTCACAAAGGTAATGGCAATGGCAAAAGCTTATCTAAGACGGCAAGGTATTTGTCTGGTCCCTTACCTGTTCAATAACCTTATAATAGACTCAAGACAGAAGTCTTCTCAATAAATGTTCTGGAGAAACTAGGTTGGATGATCAATGACAACAAGAGCCAATTCTCACCATCACACACCTGTTTTTTGTTTTTTTTTCTAGGAGTAAAATTCAGAACACAAGAAGCAATAGCAACATTGTCAGAAGAGCGACAACAGAGGGAAAAAAAAAAAAAAGATGGGAACAAGTTTTATTCAAATGAGACTGCAGAAGGCTCAAGAGTTCTCTAGACTACTAGGACATCTCATCAACACAGTTCCCTGGGCAAGAACACATTTGAGGGAAACCCAAAGCAACTTTTTGAAGTTATGGAAGGATTCCTCAAATTTTTTTTGCAGAGGCTCCCAGTTCTACCTTCAACCAAGAAGGAGTTAAAGTGGTGGATGAAGTCATCCAATCTCCAAAAAAGGGACACCTCTCCAAGAGTGAGTGGGAGATTCTAAATACAGACATCCATTCGGATGGGGAGGAATATGGAGGAACAGATCTGTTCAGGGTCTATGGACAAATCAAGAAAAAGATTCACACATACATTTTCTAGAGTTGAAAGCTGTATGAAACAGTCTCATGGCTCTAAAACAGAATCTAATAAACAAGGCCATATTGATAAGGTCAGACAACATAACCACGGTAAGATACCTAAGCAATCAAGGAGGCATCAGGAGTCTAAGACTCAACCCACTAGCTCTGAAGATTCTGTACTGGGCAGAAAAGCACCTACTGGCCCTTGCAGCCCCCCACATCTCGGGACAAACCAACATTCAAGCAGACCTACTCAGCAGAAGGATGCTGGATCCAGGAGAATGAGAACTGAAGACTGAAATATTCAAGGAAATCGGCCTTCAGTGGGGCAAACTATCATTGGACTTGATGGCAACAGCAGAAAATGCAAAATGCCCAGTGTTTGTCCAGTTGGAAATCAGAAAAGGCGCTGGGACAAGACACTCTAAAATGGACCTGGAACTTCTCTCTGGCATATGTTTCCTCCCATTCCTCTACTGATTGAGGTTATCAGAAAGATAAAGAACGACAAAGCTCAGGTGATTCTAATAGCACCAGAATGGTCAAGAAAGATCTGGTATGCGGATCTAGTAAGGATGTCAGTTCAGCCCCCAAGATGCCTTCCAGACTTTTCAGACCTTTTCTCACAAGGCCCATTTTGGCATCCAGATCCAAGCTTCTTCAAGCTGACAGCATGGCAGCTGAGCAGCGGCCTCCATGGAGTGTCAGCCTCCGCCACAGAAACCATCATATCAGGAAGAAGACCATCGTCTTCAGATATATTACAGAGTATGGACCATTTTCTAAAAGTGGTGCCAGCAGAGAAAATTGTCCAGGAAAGACATCACGGCCACGACTATCTTAGACTTTCTGCAAGAGGGTTTCCAAAAAGGTCTAAAGCCAGCTTCCATAAAGGTACAGATATCTGCGCTATCAGTAGTATTGGTCACCTAGATCTAGTTAGATGTATATCCATTTTTATAAATAAAACTAAGAACTTTAGTGTGACGGAATAGTTGTCACCCAGAGAAAGAAATGTGTCTGTTTTCAGTGATTGCCATTGTCTTAACGTGTTCCCATTCTTGAAGCCTTAATGTCCCCTGTGTGTGCATGCATTAGAGAGGGGGGTAGGGCAAATCTGTGTGTAGAATGTGTTTACCTTCCCCCTCTACATCAGGCCAAGCTGAACATCACATCCTGTAGGGGGTGGGTAGAGAAAACCTGGGAGAGAGAAGGGAGTCAGAGAGAGAGAGAGAGTTTTGGAGAATGTAGGAACAGGAGCGAGCCCCTCTCCAGAATGAGGGGAGGCCTGGGGCCAGCCTGGAGTTGGACTGGTCCAGGTGATTTCTATAGGCGGACTGGTGAGAGCCCTCACTGGAAGAGTTAGTGAGCGGGCACTGTAGGGCCAGGTCCCCTTTTCCGTTGTGGGCTGTAAGTCAATGCGGCTTCAGACAAAGAGAGAGTACCCTGATGTTCCTACCACAAGGATCTTAGGATGTCTTCCCCAACTCCTCTGCCAGGACTGAAAGATACAAGGAACCTTCATGTGATCCAGCAGCATGTGGAGTGGGCAGGATGCCTACTCTTGCCTTTAGTGGGACTATGAATAAGCTCCAGCATTAAGCTAAAATGGACTGTGAGTATTATTTGTAACCCCTGGCAAGTTATGCAACTAAGAAGAGAACAGCAGAAGTGTTTAGTTTTTATGTTTTACCCCTGTTTGTTTGCCTGTAATTGTTGTCCTATGTTTTGTGCCGTGACCACTCTAATAAATGCAATTTGTTATCTTTTTGTCTGGCTGGATAAATAGCTTAACCCTCGGCCTACCAATATGTAACCCCTGTACCCCCCGTCACATTTAGGAAATCCGTTTTTGTCCATTTCTTTGGCAAAGCAAAGGGAACAGCAGCATCAAAACTGCCCATTGGTAGATGGATTAGGGAGTGCATAATTCTGGCATACAGATCTGCAAACAAGATTCCCCCAGTGGGCATAAAAGCCAACTCAACCAGAGCAATAGCGACCATGTTGGCACAAAAAGCAGTAGCAACTCCAGAAGAGACTTGCAAGGCTGCCACATGGACATCTAGTTCAAATTTTACAAAGCGCTATAGACTCAACATAGGAGCATCAGCAGACGCAAAGCTTGGCCGTAAAGTTCTAGAGGCAGTAATCCTTCATTAAGGTAACCGCTTTCCTTTTTTTCATTCTCAAACCCTGGGATGGTACTACTTTGGTAAGTTGCACACTTGCCATGGACAGGACACAGTGGAAAAGGTGAAATTTACTCACTGATATTTGCTTTTCTTCTGTGTACTCCCCAGCATAGAAAACAATGAGCTTATCTTCCCCCTCTAGCTGGCAGGACCGAACGATTTGTATATAGGGCTGCTTCTCCCCTTCCGCTCTAGTTATTTTCGGTCCTACTAGCTGGAGGACGGGAGACCAAAAAAAAAAAAAAAAAAAAAAGCGAAGACGGAGCGCAAAGGCCTTGGAGCTATGGAGCTGAGCATGGCTGCTGAAATGCTACCCTGTTCCCCACAGAGTATGTGGGTAGGGGTAGAAAAGTTTAATACCAGGGATTACCTGCTTTCTGAGCGCGAGTGTCACCCTGAGGCTTCCCACATGAGCGGGCGCATTGCGATGACGTCAGTCGCGGGCAGCATCATCTGTGTGAGCAGACAGAGCAGGGGGAAAGAAGCACTGAGAACAGACATTTATCCTACGGCCTGGGAATGGCGCCCAAACGGCGTGCGCTCCAGGCATGGAACGCAGGAGACTATATTAAGAAGGATCAGCTTCAGACAAGGTAGGAATTGTTCTTTTATTAATTTTAGCATAATATAATAAAGTGTAGGCTTTTAATTTATCAGTCCAGTCAGTTAGCATGTCTACTGTAAAGAATAGCTGTGCTAAGGATAAGGTGGAACCAGGTACTTTTAAAGAAAGTGGGGGTCCTGAGGTTAAAGTGTCCAAACCCAAGGTCTGTATGGGCTGTGATAGGAAGAATGTGCCTGTAGAGGGTTCTAATTTGTGCTTAGTGTTTGAAGAAGGCAGGAGGTCAGGAAGTCCCTCAGCAATTTCAAAATTTCCTGGCCTGGATGCAAAACTCTATGAAAGAAACCTTTACAGCAATGCAGGAGTCTGTTATTCCCAGAAAGAGGGCTAGAGCTGAAGATCCATTAGGAGGGCACGTCATCCTCAAAGGATATTGAGATGGAAGAATCCAATAGCCCACACAGAAGTCAAGGGCGACCCTATCAGAGGACAGAATAAGCAGCGTCATCCACGGGATTCAACATTTCAAGGCCAAAAAAAGGTTCAGACAGCCCAGGCTATCATGGAGATCCTAGGGGTCATGACCTCAGTAATACAGATTGTACCTTGGGCAAGATACCATTCAAGAACCCTGCAGATGTATTTTCTGTCAAACTGGTCTCCTCAAAGGGATCCCTATCAGAAGATAATCTTTCCCACAAGAGTCAGAACGTCCCTCTCTTGGTGGACAAGGAGATCGAATCTAGCAAAGGGAACACCGCTAAAGGACCCGTCATGGCAAGTGATTCATACAGATGCAAGTCCATCAGGATGGGGAGGAACTTGGAATTCCAAGGTAGTGCAAGGGATTTGGAGAAAAGAAGAGAATCATCTACACATAAA
Organism: Rhinophrynus dorsalis; assembly: GCA_037306005.1. NCBI lineage: Eukaryota > Metazoa > Chordata > Amphibia > Anura > Rhinophrynidae > Rhinophrynus > Rhinophrynus dorsalis. The sequence continues at coordinate 266,653,493 of CM074719.1, read as the reverse complement.
CATATTGGACATAAGGGCAGTAAGATGCACCCTACTTCACTTTCAGACACAATTAAAGGATGCGGCAGTCCACATAAGATCAGACAACATGACGACTGTCCAGTACCTAAAAAACCAAGGAGGGACAAGAAGCCGGTCTCTAAGCAGGGAAATAGATCCTATATTCCAATGGGCAGAAAAAAATCTGAAAGCTCTGTCAGCCTCTCACATCACAGGGGTTCAGAACATAGAAGCAGATTATCTAAGCAGAGTCAGAATTCAGCCAGGAGAATGTTTGCTAAACCAAGAGGTATTTCAGCAAATAACCCTCAAATGGGGAAACCCAGTCATAGACCTGATGGCAACAAAGGAGAACTCAAAATGCAAGAAATACTTTTCCAGATGGAAAGAGGATCAAGCGATGGCTCAGGATGCCTTGAAGCACCGTTGGACATTTTCTTTGGCTTCTGTTTTTCCTCCCATTCCTTTAACGAAGGAAGTAATCAGATCAAGATGGACAGGGCAGAAGTAATCCTTATAGCCCCGGACTGGCTGAGAAGGTCCTGGTACTCGGAGATAGTAAGATTGTCACGCCAGAGACCATGGACTCTCCCAAGCAGGAGGGATTTGTTGCAGCAGGGAACAATATACCATCACAATTTGGAATTTTTTCCGCTTAACAGCCTGGAGGCTGAGCAGCAACATCTAAAAGCCAAAGGTTGTTCAGAAAGTGTTATCAAGACCATTGTATCCGGAAGGAAGGCTTCTACCAACAAGATATACGATAGAATCTGGAAGACCTTTTAGATGTTGGTGTATAAAGAACAAAATCCCTAAGCAAAATGTCTCTACAACTACAGTGCTGGAATTTCTGCAGAAATGTTTTGACTTAGGTCTTAGCCCAGCATCATTTAAAGGTGCAGATTTCAGCCCTCTTAGCAGTTTTCGTGAAACACTGGGCAGAAAAAGACTTGATCAAAAGATTTATTAGGGCGGTAGAGAGAGCTCGTCCTAGGATCAGGGAAATCGTTCCAGCTTGGGATTTAAACATAGTCTTAAACCAGCTGGTAGACGCTCATATATTTGAACAAATTCAGCAGATATCTATCAAGCATTTGACCTGGAAAACTGTTTCTTACTGCTATTACCTCTGCCCAGCAGGTAAATGAACACCAGACCTTGTCATGTCAGAGCCCATACTTGACTTTCCACCAAGATAAGGTTGTTTTTAGGATGAAACCTAGTTTCAGGGGTAAGGTGATCTCAGAATTTCACCTAAATCAGGAGGTGGTTCTTCCTTCTTTTTGCAATAATCCCTCAGGTAAAAAGGAGGAGAGACTGCATTCTCTAGATTTAGTAAGATGCATCTCCACTTACTTAGAATGAAGGATTTCAGATCCTGAGATTCCCTTTTTATTCACTACCAGGGAAAAAGGAAAGGGACGGACGCCTCAAAACCATCCATATCTAGATGGATCATGCAATGTATTATGGCCGCATATAAGGAAGGTAATTTGACCCCTCCCCTTAAGATAAAAGCTCCTTCTACCAGAGCAGTGTCTGCTTCTTGGGCAATGAAGGCTAGTGCTTCTCCAGCCGAAATCTGCAAAGCAGCCACTTGGACTTCAGTGTCTACCCTTATCAGGCACTATAAGTTGGATGTCCGCTCATCAGCTGAAGCAAAATTTGGATGACAAGTGCTACAAGCAGTGATTCCTACATAACCAGGGTAGGAAGTAATTATGTTTCTCTCTCAGCTGTTACCATGTCAATTTGTAAATGCTTCCCTCCATTGTTAAAGCTTTGGTATATCCTGTTGTTTTCTATGCTGGGAAGTACACAGAAGAAAAGGAAATATCAGTAAATTTCACCCTTTCTTCTGTGTATCTCCACAGCATACCCACCCTGTTACTAACCTGTTCTAAATTTATGTTATTAGGTCTCTCAGCTTGGCTAGTAAAGATAAATAGAGCAGAAGGGGAGGAGCAGCCGTATATAGAAATCGTTCGGTCCTACCAGCTAGAGGGGGGAAGATAAGCCCATTGTTTTCTGTGCATCTCCACAGCATAGAAGAAAAGGAAATACCGGTAAGTAAATTTCACCCTTTCCTCTGTCCTTACATGCGCCCCCCCCCATAGATAAGTTATAGAACTTGGTAAACTCCACAATCACCAATATAGTGACAAGATTTGCCTGTGTATTACTGTATGCTACTAACCTATTATATTGTTCAGCTTGGTCACAGGTATAACTGATGATAGTTGACCTGAGCTGACCTTTTTAAACTTGAATCATTGGTCCTACCAGGCGGAGTCAATACTTTTTTTTTTTTTTTTTTTTTTATACGATCAATATTAGAACTCTAGGCAAAGACCACCAATATTGCAACAAATAAATATTTTTGAAGGGAGACATATGTTGGAGCTTTCAAAAATAAAATACTTCATGGACTAATTGAAATGTTCTGTAGGAGTCACGTTATTCAGCTAAGCAGATTATGGGTACTGGAAGTTATTTGTGAACTGTTCAAATTACATTTTATAACAGTCAGGTAAGGATAATGTCCTTTTCAGGGATATATCCATCGGCAAGAAGTTGTATTCTAACAGATAAATAACAACAAGTATTTATATAGCGCCATTTTCCCAGTGGGACTCGAAGCACTTTTAGCACACACTCTCTCCGAATTGTCAGCTGAATGTTATCCAATCAATGGCACTCATTTATTGAACTCGGAATGATGAAGGGCTGAATGTCAGGATTCAAACCTGCAACCTTGAGGTTTGAACATGCTCTGCAGTCAGAGTATTTACCACTGAGCTATCTCGGTGGTAATCAGATAAGGGACTGGATTCAAATGCAGGTGCTATTTTTTTTTTCTCCACATATCCCCATAGACTTCAATAGGAACATTTTTGAAAAAAACGGGAGGTAACCTTTACCTCCTGCATTTGAATCCAGCCCAAGGAGTCCCCAGTGGGATCTGCTAAATAGCTGTTCCTACGTATAAACATAACCTGTAATAGACACCATTGTTGAGGGATGACGTCTCTCCTCATCAAAGATCTATTATAGAGTATGGACTACCTTTTACAAAAGATGTAAAACTAGGAACCTAGACAGATCCACTATATTGTACAGTGCTGCGGAATTAGTTGGCCCTATATAAATAAAGAATAGAATATATTATAGGGAAGTATTCTAGACTTCCTCAAGGATGGCTTTCAAAAAGGGCTAAAGCTGACCTCACTTAAAGGGATAGCAATACTTAAAATTAAAGGGATAGTAATACCTAAAATGTAAAAAAAAATATGTTGTAGGGTTTATCCCCCTGAGTAAAACAAGAGTACTCCCACTGCTGAAAGATGTTTCATTCAAAAGTTATTAATTTTCAAAGTTGAATTTTTTTAGGTGCAATATCACAGTGGCCTGAAATTTTACAGTGGCGCTGTTGCTACACCATCCTATGGAGATTTATGGTCCTGAGACCAGAGCTGTCCATAGGATCGTGTAGCAACAGCGCCACTGTCCAATTTCAGGCCACTGTGATATTGCACCTAAAAAATTCAACTTTGAAAATTAATAACTCTTGAATGAAACATCTTTCAGCAGTGGGAGTACTCTTGTTTTACTCAGGGGGATAAACCCTACAACATATTTTTTTTTTTTTTACATTTTAGGTATTACTATCCCTTTAAGTGGATTTCATATTATAGGCATTAAAAAAATAACTATGAAAAATGGTGTAAGGCTTATCTCTTAAACCTTTCAATTTTATATTAGTCCATGAAGTATTTTGTTTATGAAAACTCCAACATATGTCTTCCCTCAAAGATATTTGTTGCAATATTGGTGGTGTATCCCCAGAGTACCAATAACTTAATTGTCTATTACTGATCTTTCTAGATACATGGAAACTACACAATACAGGTTGTTTCCCAGTGTGCTAGACCTGCGGTGCAATGATCTGTAGCTGCGTCCTACTTATTGCAAAATAACACGTTATCCGCTATTTACAGTAGCTTCCTTTGGATTATATGTATAACTTTTCACACCAATATTTGCTTTCTGACCCAAATGTTCTTGGTGATGGACACAATTATTTAAAGGAATAGTAATGATTCACAAAAACAGCACCTTCAATTACTCTTCGTAGTCTTTGGGCCATGGAGAGTGTTATTTCATTAGTCAGAGTTGTAGTTCAAGAGTAATTGAAAAAGTATCCCACTCCCATCCCTTTTACCTCTTCATTCAATTACTCTTGAACTACAACTCTAGCAATATTGAAATAACAAGCTCTATGGCTCAAATACTATGAAGATTAATTGGAGATGCAGTTTTTGTTAAACATTACTATCCCTTTAAGCTCATTCATTTAGTGGATGGCTTTAACTGGTCCGATATGTAACCTCTTTTTGTTCTTGTCCAGGGCAACACTGGGGAAACGTTTATTAGTATTTGTTATTTGTTGATTTCCATATAGTATCTAAGCATGGATGTGTTGCATGTAGGATGTAATCATTTAATGTAGTCCACCTGTACAAAGAGTTTTCCCCTTTTTCTTGTTCACTATTCATTAGTCTAGGCACAATGCTCTGCTGATTCCTTCAAATAATAAAAAATGTTTCTTCTTTTCTCAGTGTATCCTGCTTTTACAGTATTAGACAACACAGTAACCTTTTATCTATTTATTACTCCTGTTTTTTTTTTTTTTTTTGTTTTTTTTTTATTATATCCTTTTTCAGCATTTCAATCTCCTAGTATTCATCTGTACAGGTGCAGATGTCACTTTTGTGTAGTGGGAATCCTGACTGCATGTTTGAGGCGTCACAATGGTGTGGGGTGTTAACTCTTTGCATGCCAGAGGGGTACAGAATGTGTTGCTTTGCAATTCATTCTGTACCCCTTTGGCACTCAAAGGGTTAAGGGGAAAAAAGGGTTTAAAAGCTGTGTGCATGTATTGTACCTTTTGTCTTGATAAAGGTCCAGGGTGTAGACCAAAATGTTAATGCAAACTTAATTTGTCATCATTTTCTTATCAAAGAGCCCCAAGGGTACTGCCTCTTTTTTGATCTTGTATATCAATTTATTAGGATTGTGTGCCTGGGCATTTATCTGTTAAAGAGTGAGTTCTTCCATATTTCCAACTATATAAAAAAAACAAAAAAACAAAACAATAATAATGTGAATGGTGGAATGCACTCACTATATAAAATAAATTGTTTACAGAGCACTAACTAGTTATATTGTCATTGTCCTGCTTTGATGGCCAATGGACCAAAATCTCCCTGGGAAGAATTCCAGGGAGTTTACTTTCAGGGATATATATACAATTTGACTTTACATACTATGTTAAGTTAAAATAAAGGGTTACTTGAAAAGTACTCCTGATTAGGCACGATCAAGTAATATAAGAAGATAAAGGTCCCTTAATGTGAGCTGTCTGGTCCCCGGACCAGATTCCATATCTGAGGGGAGGCAGCTTGCACTAGGTAACAGGGGCAGGAGGGGAATATTTTATAATCCAATTACTCTTGAACGACAACTATAACCGTATTAAAATAACATTCCCCATTGTCCAAATATATACAGATTGATTGCAGCTGCTGTTTTTGTGAAAAATGACTATCCCTTAAAAGGATACCACCTCTATTAAAGTTCTCATCTTAATGTTGCATTTGAGTTTATCTTTAATCTTTCCCCTTTTAATATATATATATATATTTTTTTTTTTTTTTTTTTAAATTTATTTATTTTGTTTATTTAATGAAGTATAGCCCCAAGATTTAACCTTTTGTGATGTCTGTTTAGAACAGGCTGTGGCACCACTCTTCCCTGCAGCCTGTCAATCTTCATCTCTTACCCTCCTCAGTTGTTCCCTGTTATCACCACCTCCTCTGACTGAGGAATCCAGCATGTGACTCAGAGCACTCTTGCCAATGAGAATGCTCCAGCTCAGACACTGGATTCCTCTGTCGGAGGAGGTAACAACTGGGGAGGGGAAGAGACTGACAGGCTATGGGGCAGAGTGGTGCCACAGCCTGTCCTGAGCTGATGTCACCAGCTTAGTTTTAAAAGGTTATATCTCATGCTTTACTTTAATAGATCTGATCCCCCTTTAAACAACTGCTCTATGCCCGTAGCTCCATTAAGTAGTTTGGACACGATATTGTGTGGGTTTTTTTTTTTTTTTTTTTTAATGTTCCCAGGTTCCTATGTATTCTGCCTGTCAATGCAGCTTACATGCTGTTTGGGGCTTGCAAGAGCGATCTGAAACTTAGGCATGGAGGTTTGCACGATGCTCTGCTTCATCCTCCGTCTCGTGGGTGTTTGAGCTCAGTAAAGCGGGTCTCCGCTTTCTTTTCCGCTTTCCCCACTGTTTCACGCTCCGTCTGTCAAAGCCAGTGCACCTATGACATTGCTAGCATTCTTCCGTGCCAACAGGATGCAGTATCGCGTGTGTTCCATGGATGGAATGCAATGGAGGAAACTGAGCCATACAGTCCAGGGAGTTTAGAGGCGGGTGATTTTGATGTGAACGCCATGTGCATTTATACTAAGATTCATGTGTATTTGATGCTTTGTTGATTTATAATAAGTCTGCTAGTTTCTGTATTAGCATCTATGCAGGATTCTTGGCAGTATTGTTAATATGTCTACTAAGGAGAAAGGTGACAAGCCTAAGGTGCCTACTGATGCTCCTAAAGACGATAAACCTGCCACTAAGCTTAAAAGTTGTGCTGGCTGTGAAGCCAAGATTTCTGCAGCTGACTCAGCAAAACTCTGTACAGAATGCTTAAAGAAGATAGCCAGCCCAGAAGTTCCATCCCAATTTACTGAATTTTTGGGATTGATGAAATCCTCTATGCAAGAAACATTCCAGTCTATGCAAGACGCATCAAGAAAAAGACAGAGAACTGTGGACCCACAAGAAGGTACTTCATATATGGAGGATGAAGATATAACCAGTATAGTAGATATGGAATCTGGAGCTTCATCTGTGGAAGAAGGGGAACTTACAGAAGAATCTGCTACCTTCAATGTTGACAAGATAGATAACCTAGTTAAAGCCATGAGGAAGACGCTAGGTTTAACTGACACACAAAAAGAATTGAATGTCATTGATTCAGCATTTATTGGCTACAAAAAAGAAGTCCCAACTTTTCCTGTCCATGGTTCTATACAAGAGATTATTGCTCAAAAACAGTTTTCCGTCATTGGACAAAATCTTAAAACCGCCACAGCTATGGCATGCATGTTTTGCACCTTGAGAATTTGGCTAAATGATTTTGAAGAAAAGCTAGACTCCTCTGTGTCAAGATCCCATTTATTGAAGGAACTGACTTGCATAAAGGATGCGATCAATTTCTCGTGTGACCCCACTTCGGATAACATCCGAGGCTTGGCTAAATCCTCAGCCCTCTCCATGTCATGGCGAGCTCTTTGGATAAAGGCCTGGGAAGCGGATGCCACCTCAAAAAATAAGCTAGTCTCCCTTCCTTTTACAAGTTTGAAACGGTTTGGCAGTCAGAGGAAATCATCAGTCGTGTGGGGGCAGGAGTCAGTTTCTTCTACAACAGAAGAGAGAAAGATCCAGAGGCCGAAAGGTATTCAAGGGTAAATCGCGCTTCCAGCAGAATCTCAATGAAATAAGCTTAACCCCATCTCTAACTTCAGTAGGGGGCAGACTGGAGTTCTTCAGAGATGCATGGGAGAATATACATCCAGATCGATGGGTGAGTCAGATACTGGAGATGGGGTACAGCTTGGAGTTTCATTCTGTCCCAAACATACAGATCTTCAAGACATCCAGAATACGGAACCCAAGGTTAGCAGCAGGGGATGAACCAGGCAATCCAGATCCTCCTCCTCAACCGGGTTATAGAGAGAGTTCCCAAGATAAGAGTTCCATGGGATTTACTCAACAGTTTTCTCAGTTCCCAAGCCACCTTCAGACTCAAGGGTCATTTTAGATTTAAAGAAGATCAATACCTTTCTAAAGATACGGAAGTTCAAGATGGAGACAGCCTCAACTGCAATCAAGATGGTCTGTCAGCAATCCTTTCTAACCAGAATAGATTTAAGGGCTGCATATTACCATATCCCAATTCATCATTCCCACAGGAAATTTATTCGGTTCCATTTTCAAAAAAATCATTAGTACAGGGTGTTGCCATTCGGCCTAGCCTTGGCACCACAGGTTTTTAAAAGAGTGCTGGCAGTGGCCATGGCAACCTTGCATCAGCAGAAAATGAGGGTCGTCCCTTACCTGGACGATATACTAATAGTTGCAGACTCAAGAATAGAGTCAGAAGAATGCACAGCAAAGTGCCTAGAGTTACTGACCAGTCTAGGCTGGATAATCTGGAAAAGAGTCAGCTCCAACCCTCACAATCATTGATATTCCTGGGGGTCAATTTCAACACAGTTCAGGACATGGCATACCTATCAGACAACAGACAATCTCGACTTCTACACAGAGTATCTCTATTTCTAAAGAAGAAAATAGACAGCAGAGGAATTCTCCAGACTCTTAGGGAACCTGTCATCAACATACCAGATACTTCCTTGGGCTCGATCCCACGGCAGAGAAACTCAGCTGAATTATCTCCGATTCTTCAAATGGGATCCAGACAACCCCCTATTAAGGATTCCCATCCTTCCCTCCACCAGGTTGGAACTCAAGTGGTGGTGCAACACAATACACCTTTCAAACAGAAGACCTTTAAAACCCACTCAGTGCGAGATTACCACAGACGCCAGCAGGACTGGGTGGGGAGGTCTCTGGAGACAAAAGGCAGTTCAAGGAACATGGACACCAAAAGAGCAAGCCCAGCACATCAACATTTTAGAACCATTAGCAATCTGGAACACGCTACATCCTAGTGAGGTCCGACAATACTGCCGCAGTGAGATACCTCTTAAACCAAGGAGGAACAAAGAGCCAAACGCTGATCCTAGAGGTGATCCTAGTAGCCCCGGACTGGCCAAGGAAGATTTGGTATTCTGACCTTCTCAGAATGTCGGTACTTCCACCAATCAGCCTTCCACAGGTTCCTCAGCTTCTGACACAGGGCCCAATCTGCCATCCAATCCCAGCATTCTGGAAGTTGAAGGCATGGCGGCTGAGCGGAGCTCATTAAGACTCAAAGGTCTCTCAGACTCCGTAATTGAGACCATCCTGGTTGGCCGCAGACCCTCATCTACCAGGATATACTACAGAGTCTGGTCTACTTTTCACAGATGGTGTAGCTCCAGGAACATGGATAGAGATGACATCTTTTCAACGGTCATCCTAGGCTTTCTACAGGAAGGGTTTAAAAAGGGTCTCCGTCCTGCATCATTAAAGGTGCAACTGTCAGCCTTATCAGCTGTGCTAGCTTTTCCGTTTGGAGAGCAATATGTGGTGCAGCAATTTATGACCGATGTTACAAAGATTAAGCCAACCATTTGTGAAATTGTTCCCCCATGTGATCTGAATTTGGTACTCCAACAACTTTGTTCTCATGAATACTTTAAACCATTAGATTCAGTCTCCATTAAGCATCTTACTTTAAAAACCATTTTGCTCACTTCAGTAACCTCAGCCCGCAGAGTGGGGGAACTTCAAGCCTTACTATGCACTTCACCTCACCTTGTTTTTCATCAAGACAAAGTAGTCTTTCTCCCTAGGCCTTCTTTCTGGTCCATGGTAATCTCTACATTCCATTTGAGTCAGGATACAATTCTCCTCTCATTTTGTACTAACTCCTCTAACAAGAAGGAGCAGGAACTACATAAGATGGACTTGGTCAAATGTTTAAAGGGATAGTAATACTTCGTTTTAACTTTATTTTATTTTGTAGGCATTAAAAAAACATGAAGAATGATATAAGTCTTATCTCCCAAACCTTTATGGTTTAAGAGATATTCACAAGCAAAGTGTCCCCCTCCCGCCCCTTTTACTGATGTAACACTTTTCAGCCAGGGCAGAAGGGAGGTGCCCAGGTAGACTGCAGAGAGGGACAATCTTCAATTAAGATAACGGAAAAACCTGAAAAGCTTGTCAAGGGGTGCAGGGATTTCATTGTTTTCAAAGGAATAAGAGTGTCCCCTTCTGTTATCTGTCCAGTCTATGGACTGCATTCCACATCTGAGAAGAGATTGTTTACAGTAGGTAAAAGGGGCGGGAGGGGGAAACTTTGCTTGTGAATATCTCATAAACCATAAAGGTTTGAGAGATAAGACTTATATCAATCTTCATGTTTTTTTAATGCCTACAAAATAAAATAAAGTTAAAACGAAGTATTACTATCCCTTTAAAGACTTGCCTACACATAACCAAATCATTCAGAAAGACCCAGTCCTTGTTTGTTCACCATACTGGAAAAATATAAAGGAACAGTGGCTTCCAAAGCCTCCATTGCCAGATGGATCAGGCAGTGTATTAGCCTTGCATATGAGTCTGCTCATCAGTCCCCTCCTTGCGGCCTAAAAGCACACTCAACTAGAGCTGTGTCCACTTCCTGGGCACAAAAAGCCATTGCCTCGCCAGAGGAGATTTGAAAAGCGGCCACTTAGTCCTCAGTGTCCACTTTTGTAAAACATTATAAACTGGACATCCAATATTCTGTAGACGCAAAATTTGGCAGGAAGGTGCTAGAAGCAGCCATTCCTGTTTCAGACTAATTCTCCCACCCTGGCCTCTGGGGTACTGCTCTGCTAAGTCCCACAGTCCATTGCCGTGGATTGGACACCGAGGAAAAGGTGAAATTTACTCAGATATTTTGTTTTCCTCTGTGTCCTTCCATGGCAACCCGAGCCAATATTATCGGGTATTGGTATCGTTCTTCAATTCCTTGTACTTATATTTGAACTAGATAACTGATGTCAGTTATACATAATTAATGATGATTAATGTCTAACTACCTCTCTATATTTTTCAGCTTGGTTAAAAGGAATAACTGAGCATGAGAGGAGGAGCAACTGATTTATACTTTGTTTGGCCCTACCAGCTGGAGGGCAGAGCCTATACCCACAGTCCATTGCCGTGGAAGGACACAGAGGAAAACAAAATATCGGTGAGTAAATTTCACCTGGTTTCTTCTGTGTCCGATACATGGCATGTACAAATTGTTCATGACTCCTCCTCCTTTTCAGCTGGTAGGGCCAAATTGAAAACTACGTAAGGACCTCACCTCCCCCACCATCTGTTGTTTTGGTCCTACCAGCTGTAGGGACTGGAGCCTACATCTTGAATTTAATTCCCCCCCCCCCCCTTCTTTTGTCAAGATAATCCTAGATGGTTAATTTTTTATGGATTCAGCCTTCATATTGCCTGTCATGATATTTCAATCAGAGCCTGCCACAGAAAGTTTCTGATGTTCGGTCTGGTGGATCTGTATTATCAGTTCAGAGCCTTGCCAATTGAGCTTTCATCAGCCTCCCCCCACCAGGGTTTTCTCAGACATCCAGGCAGTAGCGCTGGTATCCCTCAGAGAAGGGTATCATGCTAATACCATGTCTAGATAATCTGTTTATTGTAGCAGAATCTGAAGAACACTCGAAATTACACACCAGGATTACTCTGGAACATCTGCAGTGCCTGGGTTGGCTAATAAACCCAGAGAAAAGTCAATTCCCCCTCAGTGGCTAGTATTTCTGGGAGTATTGTTCGACACAAAGGCCTGGCTTTCATATCCAAAGAAAGAATGAGACTATTCAAGAATGTTCAGGTCTTCAAGTCTTTATTTCTTGTGGCGCAAGATTATCTGGAGTTTTTGTTGGGGCGGGGGTTAACTCCACTATTCAGATAATACCTTGGGCAAGATTCATAAGAAAAGTATACAAAACAATTTCCTCAACCACTGAAACAAGAATCCTATGAATACAGCCAAAGAGGAGAAAAGAGTTGACATTATAGCTAAGCAAAAACAATTTGGCCAAAGGGATGATTCTTTGAGACCCCGAATGGCAGGTGGTAACCATAGCTGCCAATCCCAGAAGTTGGGAAGGAGTAAGGAACAACATAGTGGCTCAAGAAACCTGTTCAAGATCAGTACTGCATCTACACACAAACCTTTTGAAGATAAATGCAGTCACAAATTCTGTTATGATTCGAGGCAAAGTGGCCCACATACGATCAGACAATACAACTGCAGTCATGGACATCAGAAGCCAGGGAGGCACAAGAAGTGCATTACTTATTAATAGGGAAGTATCAAATATTCAAATATTTTCACTTGGGCATAGAAAAACCTGCTAGCGATAACAGCTGCTCGTCTATCAGGGATCCTTGATGTTCAGGCGGATTTCATGAGCAGACAGAGCTTAGATCTGGGAGAATGCTCAAAACATCAGGAAATCTTCCTTCAGATTGTGGACAGATGTGCACCTCATGGTATAGTCATGGAAGGACAAATGGGCACTGGGTCAGGATGCTTTCCAGTTTTCTTGGAATTTCTCTCAGGCTCACATCGCCTCTTTAAATTTTTTTTTCTTTCCCAATCCAAGTTCTGAGCATAATAAGTAGAGCGTTTTTAGTACACAATATGGAAAATATTTAGGAACTGGTGTTTAAAGAAAAACATTTCTAGAGATCAGTGTTGCCATAATATATAGATATATAAATATACTTTTTTTAAATTTTGAAGCCAAGCTTAGTTCTGCCTAGTTGAAAGCCAGTTTTTTTAAGAATTATGAAGTCCGTCAGATCATGCAGCGATTGGGAACTCTGACTGCAGATCTGTTGGCAACCAGTCTCCACAGGAAGCATTGGGAGCATCCGTGCATGATCTGTCAGGATGCCATGAGATTTCCATACCTTCAATCTGGCCTATGTCTTCCCTCCAATTCCCTTGATTCTGGAAGTGTTGGATAAAACGAGATGGGACAGATGTCCTCCTCAGTATGTCCAAGGAGGATTTCTCAGACTTAATACATCTCCGTGGAATCACTCTGGCCTCTTTAGCTCAGGAAAGACCTTCTTTTCTAGTGGCCTCTATTGCACCCAAGTCCAGAGATATGGTAGCTGAAAGGGCATCCCTTAAAATGAGCAGACTATTGGAACCAGGCAATATTGCCACTATTCATAAGAGAAAGGAATCTACCTCTAATATTTACTGTAGAACTTGGAAAATCTTCAGGCATCTAAAGCCTCAATTCATTCAATATCTTTGAATGGTGTGCTGTCCCAATTTAAGGTGTTTCCTAGGTGGCTGAAAACATCCATGCAAGAAACATTTAGTGCCATGCAGGAATGTGAAAAAAAAAGGCCTAGACTCCCTGACCCAGAAGACAGACCTTTGGCTACCCCATATGATAAGGAAGAAGGTAGGGTTATGGAGGTCTCATCGAATTCCTCTGAGGAGGGAGAATAGTTGAGGAATCTGTAGTCTTTAACATTGATAAATTGGAGGGTTTAGTTGAGGCAATGAGACCCTAGGATTAACAGTAGTACATAGGGAATTGAATATTATGTATGTGGGGTTTTCTAGTGCACAAAATGTTATCACCAGATTTTATCATCCAAAATTCTATCCAGGAGAGTATTTAAAAGAAAGTGGAGTTAGGGTGACAGTTTAAATTTCAAGAAGACTTCAGAAAATGTACCCCTTCCCAGATTAAAAAAATCACAGCATTGATCACTCCACTAAAAGGTATGCGGCCGTTGCACAAATATCTAGAACAACACTATTCTGTTAGGTGATCCAATGGATAAGAGGACTGACAATGCCTTAAAGAAAAAATATTTTGGTTATAGGTCAAAATCTGAAGTACGCTACTGCTGTACCTTGCATGTTTCATATTTGTAATGTCCAAGTAATAATATTTTGCATTGTGTAGTGCTGAAAAAGTTGAATTGAATGCAAAAAAACAGGCACACTTTTTAGACCATTCCAATGAAGTAATTTGTTTTAAATAACGCGATTGTGGCGCTGCTGCAGAGCCTCCGTGTAGGATGACAAGGATCTCCTGCTGACAGCTTTACAGCTGACAGCAGGAAACATCAAACTTTGACTGCATATATCTCTTAACCATAGCTGTTTGAGAGAAACTTTTTTTTGCATTCAATTCAACTTTTTCAGCTCTACACAATGCAAAATTTTACTTGGACATTACTAACACTTTAAGGATCTGGCTATGAGAATTTTACGAGAAAGTAGTTTGTCTCCAGATTAAGGTTGCTGAAAGAAATGCCCAGTATAAATGATGCCATAAACTTCTCGTGTGATGCATCCTTAAACAGTATAAAGTTGTTAGCCAGATCTTCAGCTTTTTCAGTAACAGCCAGAAGGCTTTTATGGATAAAGGCTTGGGAGGCAGATGCCCCCTCAAATAAGTCTGGTATACTCACATTCTGAGGGGAAAAAATACTTCTTGGTGAACAACTTTTAAAAATTATTAAAAGATCATCAGCAGGGGAAAAAGCACTTCTCCCTCAAGAGAGAACACAGGGAATTTCTCCCTCCTAGAAGTGGACTCAGAAGGAGACAAGCCTTTTGTGAGTCCAGGCTATACTTACCTGGTAGATCATATGATTAAAGAAGAAACCTACCTCAGAGTTCAGTTGGAAGAAACAAGAAGGAATTCCCTAGCAGAACCCAGTTTAGAAAGAACACATAATGAAGCAAGGTTGGCTCCAGCTCCAACTCCAGTAGGGGGTAGACTGGATCAATTTGCTAAAGTTAAATGGGCAAATTGGATAGTGGAGTTGGTCTAACCACTAGAATTTTGTACTGTTCCAATGAGTTCAAGTAAAGATCTTCAATGATCCCAAAGGATCATAAAAAACTAAAGATTAATCTAGCCATAGCAGAATTACATGATGGAACTAAAAGCTGTTTGGAACACTCTAAAAACCTTCAAAGCAGAACTTAAGGGAAAACTGTATAGATAAAGTCAAGACATGGCCACAGTGATGTACATCTCCCAGGCAGAGTGGGGTACAAGAGTTTAGGCCCTACACAGGTAAACATTAAAGATCCTGTTTTTAAGTATAAAATAATCTCCACAGAATCTGTCAGCCACCTACATCTCCAACACATGCAACATAGAAGCAGATTTCCTAAGCAGCAGGACCAGAGACCTGGGTTAATGGTCATTGAGTCAGAGAATCTTTAGGGAGATAATTGTGCATTGGGGCCTTCCAGAAATAGACCTGATTGACTCAACAGAGAATGCCAAGAACCAAAACTACTTCTCCACATGGAGAGAAACCAGAGCCTTGGACAGGATGTTTTGAAGGCCAGATGTCCATATTCTCTCTAATAGTTTTGTAGGAGGTAGTTTGAAAGAGAGAGCCATCCTTATTGCTCCTTGGTGCCCAAGGAAACTGGTTCACAGAGCTGACCAAGATGTCCATTTTTCTTCCAATGTCTCTTCCAATGGTAAAGGACCTGTTATCTTGGGGACCTGTCCAGCATCCAAACCCGTCCTTCAGCGATCATTGATGGGGGGAAAACAAGGCGTATCCAGAGGTGGCAGGTGTACCATCATTTTAGGACGAAATCTTCTAAGACCATGTTCCACAACAGAGCTTATCTTCCATAAGTGGTGCTCAAAGAATATGATCAATGTTCAAAATATTTCAGATAGGAATATTCTGGATTTTCTGGAAAAAAAAAAAGGGGGGGGTTAGAAGGGCTTGAAACCCACATCCATTAAACTGCAATTGTCAGCAGTATCAACATTCCTAGCTTACACCCTTTGCTGAAGATCATTTTGGTAAAAAGGTACCTGAAAGCTATTACAAAGATAAACCCCTCTATTAGGGAATATCAGGTTTTATGAATGCCTAGATGCCAATAAATATGACCAGTAACCATTCATAAAATATTCCCTCCCAAGCAGTTTGTACAAGGTGATAATACAACATATAATTAAACTATATCAGTAATAATGCACTTGGGTAATAAAATATAAAAGTTTTTATTAAAACACAGAAATTGTAGAAATAACACACCAATAATACATTGATTGAACTTAAAATACCCTAAAACAATACCTTTGATAAACAGTAATTAAAATAGTTACAGACTTTGTAAGAGAATTTGCAGGGGTGACAAAAACAATACCCAGTCTGAATCAACGCCACAATACAGACAAAATCTAAGGGACATTTTCCTAGAGCCACACTGTGGCCTTAATACTACAATCCAATGAATCTGAGTAACCAACTCTATTTCAGCATTGGATATCCACCTTAAAGTAAAGTATTTCACTATATATCTAACCTTACCTAGTGTCAATAAACATCTGTCTAGAATCCTATTTCTATAGTCTTGTCTTAATTTATTTACTTGGTGCCTCTGCATAACATGTGTAGGGTAATATGACTAATTTGAATATTCTACAATAGAGGAAATTGTAGAATTTCTATTTATAGTATCTGTTTTTCTGTCTGCAGTTGGAAAATAACACTACTAAAATATACTCTATCCTTAAAATTTAAGGGAATATAATAATTTGATTTACCATATAAGAATGCAGGAAATAAATCAAATGGACAATATTTACCAGTTTTTAGGTAGATCTGAAAATGCTTTCTGAAATACAGGTGTGGTAGTGTCATGTTTTGTTTTTTTTTTTCTTTTTTTTCCCCCCTTTCTTTGTCCAGAAATATGTTCCAAAATTGTAGCATAGTAATTTAGGTTGAAAAAAGACTTGCGTCCATCTAGTTCAACCTATTCCTGTTTACCATCGTTGATCCAAAAGAAGTCAAATATATGTGCAGATTATATATATATATATATATATATATATATATATATATATATATATATATATATATATATATATATATATATATATATAATTATAATTATATAATTTTTTTTTTTTTTTTTTCTTTTGCAGTTTTCATTCTTATACAATATTACTGTTGATATCAAGCACAGGATAGGTGAAGATTTTTAAAAATGCATTTAGTGTTCAGCTCCTTCTTCTGAGTATGGCAATACCCCATATGAATAGGTTTCTCAAGGTTTGGGAGAGCTATGGGACCCAAATTGGAACATGCGTGTTTCCAGTTTCACACTTTGAATTTTCACAGCTTGCGTCACTGGTGCCATGTCTGATTTGGGGCTGTGTAACCTGCTCCATTGTAACATTTCCCCCCCCCCCCCAGGAGTATATATTTCTGAAAAGTAGATAACCCAGGCTTTCATTTTAGGTGTGTTTTCAAATTTTTCACTCAGCCGTTTTGCCACCAATCCCTTGTAAAACTTTAAATTTAAAAAATTCAGCATTTTTCACGCTTGGATTTCAATTTTGATGTGGATTTCAAGCACAGGATAGGTGAATGTTTCAAAAAATGCATTGATTAATGTTCTGTTGCTTTTTCTGAGTACAGCAATACCCCATATGCATAGGTTTGTCAGGGGTTGGGGAATCTACTGGACCCAGTTGGTAACATGCGCATTCCATTTTCAGACGTGGCTTTTTTACAGCTCTCTTAACTGGTGCCTTTGTATTATTTGGGGTGTTTAGCTATGTTGCAATTAATATTTTACCCTCAAAATATATTTTTTTTCAGTAAGGAATACAACCCTGGGTTTTAGTCTAGGTGCATTTTGGCAATTTTTTCCTTAGTCATTTTACCACCAATCCCTCCAAAAACCTGCATTAAGAAAAAAAAAAAAAAAAAACCTGTATTTTCACACCCATATGCATAGGTTTGTCAGGGTTTGAGGGATTTACTGGGTTCAGCTGAGAACATGCACTTTTTCCATTTTCAGACATGCAAAAAAACGGGTGGTTCCCATTATATTTTCACAGTGTTAGATCTAAGGAGGGATGTGTTTTGTAGGGGAAAAAAATGCATATTTCAGGGGGAAAGTGTGGCCAAATAATTAAATTGGAGAATTACTGCATTGCACGTACTTGATACTGCTAGAAGCAAGTAACCAGTGCAGAGCCCAGGTTTTGTAGGGCAATCTGGAAAATAGAAGGTGGTTTCTGTCCGTTTGGCATTGGTGTAGCACACCCTGCAGCATTTCTGTGGCTTATGCTTTTTTGGGGGTTGGGGGATTTTAAATGCATAGTGTCCTAAACTGGGTCTCTGTTTTAAAACTGCTGTTGCCCCTTCAAACAAAAAATGGGAAATAACATGCATTTGGAACTGTAAAAATGTGACTTTTGACTGGGGTTTGCCAATTTAAAAGTTACATATGAATTACTAGTAATGTGGGATGGAGCTGCCCGTCAGGCTATACAGGAAATTAATACACGCACGCAAATGCACACGCATGCATTGAGATACATAAAGAGCGACAGTCATACACACATACATGCAATGCAGACACATATTGTGATACAGACATGTAACACACACACACACACACACACACACACACACACACACACACACACAGACAGTGACACACACACACACACACACAGACAGTGACACACACACACACACACACAGACAGTGACACACACACACACACACACAGACAGTGACACACACACACACACACAGACAGTGACACACACACACACACACAGACAGTGACACACACACACACACACAGACAGTGACACACACACAGAGACAGTGACACACACACAGAGACAGTGACACACACACAGAGACAGTGGTACACACACGTACACACACACGTACGTCATAAGGGGTTGTCATTGTATTGTGTTTGTACGTATTCCTCCACTGTGGCATTCACTCATGTAGTTGAAATACTTGTGGTGATTGCACATACTATGGTGGAAGGTGGGTCGTGTGGGTGAGTGGCATTCATTCATGTAGTTGAAATGCATGTGGTAATTCCATATACTATGGTTGGAAGGAGGATCGTGCTGGCTCCTGGGGTGTGAGTGAGGGAGACTATATGGTGTGTGGCTGAGAGAGTGGCAGACATCTTGTTTTTTCAGTCAGTTGGATAGTGGTGAGCGGGCTGGATAGTGTGGGCAAGCCGGATAGTGGGGGCAAGCCAACTCCCTGCATGATTTAAATCACTCCTATTGAATCCCCCAGTGGGAGCTGTAACTCCTCCTTACTTAAGCTAAGGTGACATAACAATATAACACACAGTGGCTCTTCAGTTGAGGCAACGTAGCAATATGCTGAGGGAACAAATAGTGGTGTTTGAGGCTTGCTTGTTTGAGGCTTGCTCTCTGTAACATACAGCAAAGCATCTCTCCCTTTAAAGGGATAGTAATACTTCGTTTTAACTATATTTTATTTTGTAGGCATTAAAAAAACATGAAGAATGATGATCTCTCAAACCTTTATGGTTTAAGAGATATTCACAAGCAAAGTTTCCCCTCCCTGCCCCTTTTGCCTAATGTAAGCCATCTCTTCTCAGATGTGGAATGCAGTCCTTAGAATGGACAGATGACAGCAGGGGACAATCTCTTTTTATATGAAAACAATGAAAGCCCTGCCCCCCTTGACAAGCTTTTCAGGTTTTTCCCTTATCTTATTTGAAGATTGTCCCTCTGTGCAATCTACCTGGGCACCTCCCCTTCTGCTTTGGCTGAGGAGTGTTACATCAGTGGAGGGGGACACTTTGTCATTGAATTACTCCTAAACTATAACTCTGACAAAACTGAAATAACACTCTCTCCAGAGTCCAAATAATATGATGATTAATTAGAGCTGCTTTTATTATGAAACATTACTATCCCTTTAAGGAAAGGGCGGGAAGCAGGAAGTGGAGGAGTGACAGTTGAAAACAGACAGTTAGTGAGGTTGACTGAAGAGATGAAAAGAATTAAATAAAAGAGTTGCTATTAAGTTTATCCCTGAGTTTGTATTTTATGGAAACATTATACCCTCTGTACTGAAACAGAGTGCATGGAGGGTTACATTTATCTGTGGGAGGTGAAACAGTGTGTTTGTCGGGTCATGATCATGAGTGAGAGTGTATGTGGTCCAGGAGAAGTTACTGATATCCCCTACTTCAGGAGAGAGTGGCAGATAATATATATATATAATATATATATATATATATATATATATATATATATATATATATATATATATATATATATATATATATATATATATAATTATAATAATAATATTTTTTTTTTTTTTTTTTTTTTTTTTTTTTTTTTTGTCAGTTGGATAGTGGTGGGTGGGCTGGAGGGGGCAGGCCAACTCCCTGTATGATAAACATGCCCCCATTACTGCTCCCAATGGGTGATTCAATGTCCCCATTGAATCACCCAATGGGAGCTGTGTCTCCTAATGAGACATAAATTATGTAATGAGGCATTCTGTGCAATGTGTTTTGAAAACACTGCTTCTGTAATATGCATTCTAATACATGTGATTTGCTAAAATAGCCAATTACATGTATCAAACAATGCTGGCATTGGCTGAAACTAGGTGCTCTGATATCGGAGCACCTAGTAACAGCCAGCCTGCTTTTCTCCCATCGTACACAGCAGTGGCGATGGGAGAGTTAACTCTTGACATGCTGGTGTTTGTTCCTTGTTAAGGGCAGGATCTTTTGGTTGTTTTATGCGTTTTATGCGTTATGCATAAAACATGTTTTATGCGTTAGGCTTCCCACTCTAATAGGGTACTGCTTTTGTGAAGTACTTTTTTTTGGTAGTGGGGGTATGTTGTGTAAGGGACACAGAAGGAATGGTGAAAATTTAATGCCAATATTTTTTTCCTCTGTGACCCTTCACAGAAATTTCTAACCTAATCAGACTTATGACTATTATACGGATTTTAAAATGGCAAATCGGTAATTAATCTCATATTACAGCACTGACTGTAGTATAACTTGCCTAGAGGAGGGGGTAATTTTAGAGTTCGTGTACTTTGATTGGCCCTACCAGTTGGGAGACGGAGATAAGACTAGTTTTTTATTAATGCTGTGAAGGGGCACAGAAAATTACAAAATTCTGTAAGTAGAAGTGTCTTGAGCGGGGGGGGCTGTGCCCAGCCTCCATAAAGGACCAACTATCATGCTCTCTACCTTGTTAGCAGAACAGTTAATTGATGACCTTCTAGTCAAGAGATACCTGAAAGCAATTATTAATAGGGTTGCACCGATATCGATACTGGTATCTGTGCCGATACCAGCATTTGCGCGAGTACTCGTACTCGAGCAAATGTGGCCGATGCCAGCACCAATACCCTGTGTCAGGGTCGGTGCTGCAGAGATGGAACCCGGGGAGCTGCTCGCAATGCTCCCCCGGTCGCGCCTCTTCCTCCTGCAGCGTCAGAGCGTTGCTGCAGGTTACCATGGCAGCGATCAGACACTGACCTCTGCTGGGGCTCGCAAGAGAACAGCGAGCACCTGGCAGAGGAGGGTAAGGCAGGCAAAGAGATTGCAAGATGGTGCATCAAGAGCGGGTGGTGAAAGAGGCGGGGGGGGGTCAAGAGGGAGAAAAAGAGGAAAAAGGGACTAAGAAAAAAAAAAAAAAGGCAAAAGGAGGGGGCCAAGAAGAGGCAAAAGGTGGGGGGATCAGGAGAGAGAGAGAGAGAGAGAGGCAAAAGGGTGGGATCAAGAGTCAAGGAGGGGGAGAAAGGAGGATCAAAAGGGAGAGAAAAAGCCAAGGCAAAAGGAGGGGGCTCAAGAGGGGGAGAATGAAGCAAAAGGGGGAATCGAGAGGTGGTGTGTGTATTTCAAGTACTCACCAATACCAATTACACCGATTCATTTGCCAGTTTATCTATATATATATATATAAAAATATATGCTTTAGGTACTTGGAAAAACTGGTAAATGACTGCAAAAAAAAAGTATCGGTATCGGTGCATCTCTAATTATTAAGGCAAGACCTAGAGTTAAGGAGGTGGTTCCACCTTGGGACTTGGACATTATTTTAGATTAACTGTCTTTCTCAGCTAAATTTGAACCTCTGCAGGGGATACCCGATATACAAATATTGGTGAGTAAATTTCACATTTTAACCCTATGGTGCCAGTGTTCCATATGGACAAAAGAGAAAAGGATTTAACTGGTAAGAACACTAAAACCCTATATATAAGTATGTCTTGTCTCTTTAAAAAATGAATAATTAGCAGCGTCCTCTACCTTTTTGAGCCTCCATGTGATTATTCATTTGAATAATTGAGTTGTTGCAATGTGACCATGTTTGCATCAGTTAGGTGTTGTTTGATCCACTACTTTTCAATTCCATGCATCACCCTATTAGAGCAATGGAATTTAGTTCAACTGTAAAAGGTTAAAAGTGATGGCTGTGCATATTCATTCCGGTTAACTATGTTAACAAAGCTTTAGCACACATTCATTAGGAATTTAAATTGTTGTCAAGTCAAACTTGACTTCATTGGTTATATCGTTATCAGGATATTTGTTCTTTTAGCAATTGAATTACATACAAATTCTAATATCGGTGGAGGAAATGTGCCAAAGATTTGTCCTTCAAATGCCCATTTTATTTTCCTTAAATATATTTCCATGTATATACATTTGTTTAAACAGTTTCTTTTCCTTATACAGCTGCTCCTCCCTTCCATGAGAAAGAAGTCCTCCTTAGCTGACAGCTCGGCTTCAGAATGTGAGCTCCTTGTTGAACACTGGCTGGTAAATGACATGTTCACGTTCGAGAATGTGGGATTCACCAAGGATGTGGGAAGCATAAAGTTCCTTGTGTGTGCAGACTGTGAAGTTGGACCCATCGGGTGGCACAGCCTGGAAGAGAAAAGTAGCTTTTATGTAGCACTGCAACGGGTCTGCCATGAGTGAGGAACTTTGACATGAATAGGGCGGCACACGTTACTCTGTAACACAGCTGGCTTTGTCCTATGGCAATTGGATGAGTGACCAGTACCATTGTGTGCCATTAGTTTCCCCGGTAATTCTCCACCCTGTTTTCCATATTTGATTTGTCTCACAGTACATGTTCCTGATCAAGGAGAGGAGGGGGGAAAAAAAAAGTACAAGTTTTGTGTAGTCATTGCAGTGTTGGGACACACTAAGGCTGACTTGTGCTCTACCCTTCCTGTCGGGGTTGCCCTCTGCGTGCTACCTATCCCTAAAATCTCCAGTTAATGCTACTGTAGTGGAAGACTTCTTTATAAGTATCTGAGACTTTAAAAGGACCTTCTCATCCAAAAAGGGGACATTTCCATTTAACACCCCTGGGGGCGAGTGATCTGCCAGGACCATCACCGAATGACCGTCCTGGCAAGTTCCGCATTAAAGGGATAGTAATACTTAAAATGTAAAAAACAAATATGTTGTAGGGTTTATCCCCCTGAGTAAAACAAGAGTACTCCCACTGCTGAAAGGTGTTTCATTCAAACGTTATTAATTTTCAAAGTTCATTTTTTTTTTTAGGTGCAATATCACAGTGGCCTGAAATTGTAGAGTGGCGCTGTTGCTACACGATCCTATGGGACAGCTCTGGTCCCGGGACCATAAATCTCCATAGGATGGTGTAGCAACAGCGCCACTCTACAAATTTCAGGCCCACTGTGATATTGCACCTAAAAAATTCAACTTTGAGAATTAATAACTTTTGAATGAAACACCTTTCAGCAGTGGGAGTACTCTTGTTTTACTCAGGGGGATAAACCCCTACAACATATATTATTTTTTTTTACAGTTTAGATATTACTATCCCTTTAATGATGGCAGCACAACCTCATGGTGTGTAGCAATCATTTTGACGATTCGGTAACTGTGACTGCTTCATTACTGGAGCATTCAACTTCAGCTTTTCTCCAGTGGCTCAGCACATGTGATTGTTGTACAGAGATCTTGTACCAGTGGAACCACAGGACCAAGGCAACTTTTGTAAACATTGCCTTTGTCACTGTTCTCTTCATCTACTCCTCCTCACTATTATCATGAGGAAGAGAAAAGCTGAGAACATAGCTCCCAGTGCCTCAAATGGCCAAAGAGGCGCAACGTTTGATATACAGGGAGCAGGACTGGTGCTGGATGTTAGTTTAGAAAGACCTATTTAAGCCCTCATTATGTAACTGAATAAATTTATTTAGAGCAAGACCAAATTTATTTATTTATTTATTACACACACACACACACACAAAAACACACACACACACACACACACACACACACACACACACACACACACACATATGAATATAAAATACAAATACTATTAATGTGGGTTTTATTGCTGTGGAGAAATGTGGTATGCTTCTATACACACCATATTGTCACAACAGAGTAGGAAAGAGCGACACAGGGATTTGTCTGAAGAACCATACTAAAAAGGGACACTTGCATCCAGTCGCTGTTAAAAATGCAATTTTTGTGCCATATATATTCTCAAATTAAATGATGTGTTATACATATAAATGTGGCATGAAAAGAAAGCCCTACTTATTCTTAAAAAAAT